>APFE031559341.1:0-73335 GCA_000404065.3 Pinus taeda
TTATGACATGATGAGATACATTATCATATTTTTTGTTGATATTTTGAGGCTGAATTGGGACTCAGGAGTCAGGACTTACTATTCAGGACATGATTCAATGTTATGTGTGATTGTAGCGCTAGAAATGATATTAAACATCTTATACATTAGTTTTTTTATCATATTTATGTGTCAATGTATTTATTTTATGTTGTAGATGGTTTAGATATTAAAAAAATTGAAAAAAAATGAATATTTTTGTACCAAACGATTTTTTCCCAATTTTTTCCCGATTTTTCTGATTTTTTTCGATTTGTTCCCTGCGTCGATTTAATCCTGATCGTGATTCTCACAACATTGATAAATACCCTGCTAGGTTCACCACAGAAAGACAGAAAACTCGAGCTCTTTGTAATTTCGTATGGATGCAGGAAGCTTTAAAATTTCATATGGAACAGTAAGGTACAGGATCTCGGTGATGATTACAGGGTCTCCTCCTAGGTGGCACAAATCTCAGTTCAAGGAAATTACACTGATAAGTATCTCTATGCCTCGGCCTCTTCATGATCATAGTCTCGGCATACTGAAAGTAGTCATGACATACTAAATGCAATCACTGTCTCGGCGATATCTAAGTAATATACTCTCAATTTAATTATAATGAAAAGGATCACGATGATCCCACAGTAACACTTACAATCTCGGCTTAGTTAAAGGATCTATGTGGTACAGTCTCGGCATAGTTATGACAGGGAAGATCTTGGTGCAAGAAAATGCAGTCAGAGTCTCAATTCTGATGATGTTGATCTCGGTGATCCAATAGTAACACATTCAGTCTTAACATACATTCAAGATGAAGCTATGATCTCAACATAGATATTCATGGAGACATGAGTTACAAGGTTAGGATATCAGTGAAGGTGCAACAATGGTCCAACTATAATAATGATGACCTCAATGAAGCAGCAATGATGAAGATGATCTCAGCAATGACAAAGAAGAGAATTGGTGTCTAGGTCTTGGAGTGACATAATAGGTCAAGGGTCATGATCTTGGTATTCGTCAATTGGAATCCTTATAAGAAGAATTTTGTGCGGGTTTTCCTCTCCAAGAGGGAGAGGTTTTGGCCCTGCAGAAAGCCAACATCGTATGTTCTTGTCTCTTTGTTTTTGGTAGTTATTTGATGAACTAAGAAGACACATTCTAATAATAATAACAAATGAAGATTGTGCCAAGAAGTAAAGTTAAATACCTCACAAATAGTTATCATGAAAGAAGAATCTCATTAACTCTAACTGCTCTAGATTCTTCAATACTTTTGACAATGTTTTTAGTTATTTGTGATGACCGGTCATGTGTCTTGATGCTCCACTGTCGATCACCCAAATGTTCTCATCTTGAAATTGTTGACTTTTAATGTACCTTGGACAAGTGGTTTCCCACGGGTTAGTCTCTACCTAGGGAAAAGTGTCCAAAATAATTATTTTCCTAAGTGTGACTTTATAAAGTGAAAGTGACTTTATAAGTGGTAAAGTCAGTGTCAAATTATAAAGTGAAAAGTGACTTTAGACATAAAGTACAATGTGGTTACTTTATTTATTGAGTGAGCTAAAAAATATAAAGTGAGAATTAAATGCACATTTATTCTCATCCCTTGATCTAAATGAAACTGAGCCATTAGATCTTAGGGTTGCCCAAAAGTCATTTAGGGAAACAAAAGGGGGAAAAGAAAAGAGACATTGCATTCATTCTTCAAGAGCAGATTAAAGGAAGGCGGTTGAGAGCTGGAGAAAAGTTCTGAACGAGAAATTTGTTGCAGCAAGCTGAAGAAGTGATTTCTGGGCAATGTTGGGCATGGAAATCAAAGCATAGAAGACAGCAGAAGGTACAGTACGAATAGCATTTAATGCTCTGAGTTGCACATCGTCCGAGAGAAATTTTTTAGAACAAAAAAAATATGAAAAATCCGTACAGTCGGTATCTGTACAATACATATTTTCAACTTCAAGTGGGCATGGAAATCTAGGCAAATTGGACACGATTTTCAAGGAGTTTTGGGTTGAAGAGATAAGTTGCATTTTGCTATTTTGTTTTGTCTGCAAATGTATTTTTTCTGAACTTGAAAGATAAATAAATTTGAAGAGCTCTCTAATAGGTTTTCCACAGAAAAGATTGAAGGGGTTTTGCCTAGGTCTAAGTTGATGAAAAATCTGTGTGTATTTTTATGTGTGAGGTTTTCCCTAGAAAAGATTGAAGGGGTTTTGCCTAGGTTTAAGTTGATGAAAAATCTGTGTATATTTGTGTGTTTCTGGTTTGTTTATGTCCATATTTATTTTCAGCATGTGTTGACAGTCCCATGTGTTTTAATCTGAAAATTTCATTTCCAGAATTCTATATGTTGAATGTATGTTTATGGGAAAGGGCATTTAACTGAATGGGAGTGATAAGGTGAAATTAAAACTGGGTTGGGATTGCAGTAAACTTTTAGTCATTAAATTTCAAAAAAAATGTGCCAGTGAGTGTTGAGAAGAGTCCTTCGTCCTTTGTCTTGGTCACTTCCTTCTTTGGAGTAAATAGGAGATTATGTACCTGTTTGATACCCTTCTTTAGATGACTTGCTACCTTTGAACACTTCTTTAGAAATTTCTTCAATGTAGTAGAGATCTTCATAATGCCCTTAGCCAACCTTAGCTCTGATACCATGTTGAGAAATCTATTAGGGCAATGATTAGAGTGATTTCTCTCTTATTGATAACTTCATGTGATGTATATTTACTTTTCTTACTTATTTAGCTTCTTTACTTATTATTATGTTTGTGTATCATCAAACAACTACCAAAACAAGAAGAACAAGAACACAGAATATAGACTACAAGCCAGAGCCAAAACCTCTCCACTTGAGAGGAAAACATGCAAATCTCCTCTTCTTATAGATTCTTCAATTGACGAATTCCAAGACCTGTAGACCAAGATCAATTCCCTCCAAGAACAAGTCCAACCCTTCTAGATGATGTACTTCCTTTGTCCAAGTCAAATCTCTTCTAGTAGCACAACTTTGAACTCCAATTGCAGAATTTCGGCCTCTACTACAGGTCTGAAATTTTTGGCTCTCCTGCAGCAGTGATTGCCACACGTTTGAGCTTCTTCTGGCCTCCCAAGGCTTCCACAGATCGTCGCTTGGCTTTTCTCTTCCTTCTAGAGCTTGAGGATGGCTTATTGTGACATTCCCTTACCTTCTTTCCCTTCCTTCTTCAAGATCGAACCTACAGAAGAAAATCCTAGACTAGTTGCAAAAACCCTAGCCTTCCTTAGCATGTGTGAGAGAAAAATAGCCCAAAGACAAGTCTCCTTCATTTTCTTCCTTCTTTGTTACCTTCTTCTTCTTCCTCCTTTGCTTGAATGAGTGAGTGAATGTCCTCCAAGGAGATCGAGTTTCCTCCTTTATATAGGCTTCTCAAGGTGGACATAGCTCCTTAATTTAAGGCCAACTTCCCAGTTGCCATGCCGACTTGGTCTTGAAAGGTGTTTTGACAATTTTTAAAGGACAAAAATCATTTTCTTTACAATTTACAATGTGCCCGATGGAGTCTTCAACTTATGACAATGACTCTTTTGACTTCTTGACCCAGGACAAACCCTAGAAGAACTCAATGGGTGCTTGACCTATAAAATAAAAGACCTTGAGCATGAAACCCATGCTCAGAAATAATAATAATAATTTTTGTTTCATTTTACAATATACAAGAATCAAAGGTACATTTCATATTTATTAAGACCGAACCTAATGACACATTTTTCAACATGTATAAGCCCTCTAAAATCAACATCTAGGGGTTGGCCCCTAGATCTCTAACACAATCCATCTATGGACCCCAATTTTTGTTTGGGGCACAAATACTGGTCTCATGGGTCTCCAAGTGGTCAAAATGTTTCTCTACTCCACTGTTGAGGGCTCTCAAGGTGTTGTTAGCCCTCCCTTGTCTCGATGCATGAGACCATCCTCATCGAGGCCCTGGATTGGTTGCCATCCCATCTTATCAGTACTAAGCCAGTTGGGGGCATGCTAGTCTAGGTGCATCGTCCCATAAAAGTCGACAATGTGTGGCAAATTGTTGGAACGTTATGGGTGTTGGAGGTGCCCAAGGATGCAAGTGGTGCTTCGCAATTCACTGGAGTCCCATGGCTCTCAACACCTCACCTATGGTTGTCAATATATCCCTCTAGAGGACCTATACCCCAGTTAAGTTGCCCAAACCTATAAACAGAACCACCTGTAAATTACACAATATCCAACGTTGTAACTTTCATCATTAGGTGCATTTAATTATTATTGCATCTAAGTGAACCAAGGTTGAAAGTAATGGGAAAATTAACACTTCAATACAAGGCTTCCCTTCCAAAATTGTGGCTTTGGTCACATAATGGTGTTACTTCCCTAGGTAGGAGTGGTTAATAGACGGCCCTATTAGGTGTTCTCAACCCCCAAGGGGAAGAGACATGTCCTTGGTCCACCCTTCAATCAATAGGTTCCATGTGAATAATGATGGAAGGGAAGGGAAAGACTTCATTGCCAAGTGTCATGGTCAAAAGGACCAACCTTATGGGGATCCTCATCCTGGGTGTATAGATGTGAAAAGGGAGCAATGCATGAGTTACCAACACTGCCTTTGTTTTTTTCCACCCCTCTTATGCTTTTTATTTTTTCTTGATTTTTCTTTGTATTACTACTCATAGCTCAAGGAATGAGAGCTTGCTTTGTATAATGTATAGCAATTATTTACCCCCTTCATGATAGGGTTTCTCATTGCCCATTAGGGGTTGGGACATGCAAGTGTTTCTTTTTCTTATGGTGATAGGGCAAAATTGGCCCAGAAACTAGGTGATGGCCATAATGAGTGAGGTAGAGATCATGCTCAGCTTTCCCCACGTGCTAATTTGAATGTCTCAACCATCTTTTGCATTTTGATTTTTCTTTTGTTTTGCTTGAGGCCATCATATGTTCTTTCTGTTTCTTTTAGCTGCATCAACCTCCCAAGGCAAATTTCCAAGCCCTACCCAGGCATGAGGATGTGTGGATGTTGAATCCCAATGAACCAGTAGTCAGTTTGTTAAATTGGCAACTAGGGCTAAGCTTCATGTGGGTCATCTTATTCATGGCTAATAATATTTTTATTAGATTCCTCTTGTTGAGAGGTGTAGGATTGATCTAAAGATCATCTGATTCCGATAAGTATTTATGGAGATATGAATTTATTTTGATTATGGAATTATTATCAAGCCGACCTGCAACTCATGTAGGCTCAAAAGCCCAACAGTCGTATCTATTCAAACATCATCAGTTGTGTATAAATACAAGAGGACTTTTCCTCATTTTCACTCACTCATCTCATCACATCTCTCTCTCTCTCCTGCCAAGAAAAGAGGGTCTTCTCTATTGCGCAGAAAAGAGTCTCTCTCTCACACATGTGGAAGGAAGCTGCTGAAACTGAAGCTGCAACTGCAGATCCAAAGTTTGACCAGCGTGGACCATCAAACCTTCTCTTCTGAACTATGTTGTAGGTTCATCTGAACCTCCTCTGAAGGTTGCAACTTTTGGTGGTGGAATCAAGTCGATCTGATGGTTGGTTTGCGAGATATCGACTGCCCTAGTTTGAAGGAAGCTGTTGAAACTGAAGCTGCAACTACAAATCCAAAGTTTGACCAGCGTGGACCATCAAACCTCCTCTTCTGAACTGCGTTGTAGGTTCATCTGAACCTCCTGTGAAGGCTGCAGCTTTTGGTGGTTTGGAATCAAACCGATCCGATGGTCAGTTTGTGAGATATCGACTGCCCTTGTTTTAATGATGAAGCCGCTAATGCTAATGTTGTTGATCTAGGGTTGCTACTGCTGATATAAATCAGATTTATTGTACTATTTCTCTCTGCTGAATTATTGAAGATAAAAGAAGATTTGATCAAAGGGTTTCCCCACACATTGTGGGGTTTGTCCCTGGCTAACCACCACATCTTGTCTCTTGTCTTGGCTTTTTTTTGTCGACCGTTTAATGTTCTATCTGCACTTTACTTTATGTACATGTAATTGCTAATCTGTGGAATATAATAAGAAAAAGAAGTAAACTGTTATAAGCATAGAAGTTAGAACATACCATAACTTAACATGGTATTGGAGCTGAGGTGAAGACAAAGCCCGAGCAAGAGCAAGAGCAATCACCGAAGAGAAGATAGGCAAGGCTATCCTAGAAGAACAAGGAGTGTTGGACCATGTGAGGCAATATTATTGAGCCTCCATCAAATGCATCCGTTGTTGCCAGGTACAAATGGAAAACCGGAGAAGTCAAAACAAAGAAGATCATCCGAGACTCTATAGACAAGCACTTGGTGGCCTACATCTCTGACTTGAACACCTCCAAGGAAATTTACGATAGACTAGTGAATTTATTTAAAGTTAATGATGCAAATCAAGTTTTGTTTCTTAGAAATACGCTGAGGGAAATCAAGAAGGGTAAAGATGAGAGTATGCAAGCATACTTCTTAAGAAACACCGAGATCAAGAACGATCTCCTATCTATTGGGGAGACTATTACTGATAGGGAAATGGCACTCACGACTCTTGGAGGATTACCATCTGAATGATACGTGTTTAGGACTACTCTTCTAAACAATCATGTAATTCCTGGTTTCAAGGAATTAATGGCTAGATGCATTCTAGAAGAAACAAGGGTAGAAGAGCAAGAAATACCCTTGCCTAAGGGCCCTCCTGCTGCCTTTTCTTCTCATGCTAAAAAAGAAATAATTCCGAGTCTAAATCGAAAAGAAACGCTGGACCTAAGGGTGGAAGAAAAGGACGATGTTACATTTGCAATAAAGCAGGTCACTATGCAAGGGAATGCCCTGATAGAAAGGACTCTCACCATGATGATGATCAAAATCCCTCTCATGGTAATCGAAGGGATGGAAAATTCGATAACAAAGGTAAAAGGAATGCTGGAAATCAAGGAAGAGGACAACCATTCAAGAAGGCTAGAAATTCCAGGATGTATTAAATGCACCTGACCTCCAAAAGAACCTGGTGTCCATCTCAGCAATGGAAGACAGGCTACAAGGTAACCTTTAGCGATGGCAAGGTACGTGTATCGAAAAATAATGTTAAAGATGCCTTTACTCTTGGGTTTCTTGTTGATTCATTATATCATGTCAATGAAAGTTAGGTAGGTGTCATGTCTTATGACACATCTCTTCAATCCGAACATTGGCATTGGAGGTTTGCCCACCTTCATTACAAAGATATACCCGATGTAAGACATATGGTAACAAGGATGCCTGAATTCCAAGTAGAAAAAGAAGGTGTATGTTCAGGATGTGTTGAAGGAAATCTCAAAAGGGGACCATTCCCCTCAAGCCTAGGCAAGACCTCCGACATATTACAGTTGGTTCACTCAGGCATACCTGAGGTTGGCATTAAGAGGGAGACTACTACACCACATACTCTAGAGCAGAATGGTGTGGCACCGTACAATTGTAGAAGTTGTCTCTATGGGTAGATGATATAACAATGCCTGATGTGGAAGAACCGATGGATCCTATTTACCCACCTGAGCCTTCCTCTTCTAGGAAGAGGCCTTCATGGCTTAGGGGGATACTTGATGATGCTGAAAGACATGCTGCACCTCGAGGAACCTTCCATGAAAGTAAGAAACCCAACAGGTATCAGGGATACCTGACCAGTATGAGCACAATCATACAAAATGAGCCTTCATCATTCCCAGATGTCGTCAATCATCAAGTATGGAAGGATGCTATGACCATTATGGAAAATGATGTCTGGGAAGTAGTTCCCAGACCCCAGGACAAGACAATTGTTACTTCAAAATGGCTTTACAAGATAAAGCTACAGCAGATGGAAGTACGGAATAGTATAAGGCCCATTTGGTTGCTCGTGGTTTCTCCCAGAAGGAAGGTATAGACTATGATGTGATATTTGCGCCTGTTGCCAGATATACGACCATCCGCTTGATCATAGCCCTTGTGGCTTCACAAGGATGGAACCTACATCAGATGGATGTCAAAACCACATTCTTGCACAGTTCGATCAAAGAAGAGGTCTATGTGGAGCAACCCGAAGGATTTGAGATTTATGATTGAAAATATCATGTATGCAAGTTGAAGAAGGCTCTCTATGGGCTGAAACAAGCACCCCGAGCATGGTATGAGAGGATCGATAGCTACTTGATGAAGCTAGAATTCACTAGGAATGAAGCCGATCCTAACCTTTACTTTAAGGTTGAAGATGAAAAGCCTCTCATACTGGTGTTGTATGTAGATGACCTCTTTCTAACAGGTGCATACCCTCTCATTCACAAATGTAAGAGGGAGTTGGCTTCTGAATTTGAAATGAAGAACCAAGGACTCGAAGTGTGGCAGAAGCCAAGGGAAATTTTCCTATCTCAAGGAAAATATGTGGTGAAGATTCTAAAAATATTTGGTATGGTGGATTGCAAGCCTGTGACTACCTCGAGGATCTTAACTTTCAGAAGTTATATGGTAGTGATGTCGGACCAAATTTGGGAAATGCCTCCGAGTTTCAAAAACTCATTCACATTGATGTTCTTGGTGAACCTCCGTCCGAACATATGTTTTGCAGTTAGCATTGTGAGCTCATATTTGGTTGAGCCTCACTAGATTGGTGCCAAGAATCTTCTAAGATGTCTTCAGGACACAATCTCTCATGGATTGATGTACACTGCCGGAAATATGAAACTGCATGATTATTCGAATGTTGATTAGGCAGGTAGTGTGGAGGATCATTGGAGCACTTTTAGTGTTGTTTCTCTTTGGATTCTGCTTCGATATAATGGATGAGCAGGAAGCAGAAGTCGGTTGCCATAAGCACCGCTGAGATCAAATACATATCTACAAGTATGATCTCGTATGAAGCTGTCTGGTTGGGGAAGCTCTTCAGTGAGCTATTTGAACACATACCGCTGTGATTCTCTGTAACATCCAGAGGAGGGATTCGATTATTGAGGAATCTCGTATTCGTCGATTGCTCTAGCAGATAGACATCATTTGGGATATGGTAAATTGATGAGCAAGGAGGCTCCATTGCATTAAGATGATGTACAGGTCGATACACCTTGTTAAAGCCCTGAGGAAAGATCTAATCTGTGATTCTCCCAAACGACCTGGAGTCGTCAAGAAACCCTTGTACAAGGGTCCTGCATGTTGCATACATTGAGCTTTGGGAGCTCTGAGGGCTTGCGGTTCTTACTAGAGCAACATACGACCACAGGGTGACTCACCCTCCCCTGGTGGTGCGCACTAGAACAAGATGATTCGCTCTCTTGTGGGACAAGATGATTCGCTCTCTTGTGGAACAAGATGATTCGCTCTCCTATGTAGCAGGATGATTAGTTCTCCTGTGAGGCCTGAATTGATGTGTTCTCCATGGCGATTGTAACAGGATTGATGTGTTCTCCTGTGAGGCCTGGATTGATGTGTTCTCCATGGCGATTATAGCAGGATTGATGTATTTTCCTGTGAGGCTTGGATTGATATGTTCTCCATGGAAATTGTAGCAGGATTGATGTGTTCTATGAGGACGGGATTGATTAAGTTCTCCTGTCGAGGCATCCTACCCATGCAGTCTGGGACTCATGGGAAGTACCTCTCATCTGATCAATGAACAAGGAAATGAAGTACCGATGGATGCATCGATGTATCTACCGTACTCACTACACTAGGATGACCTCCATTGATCTGGGATCAATGATACTAGTCTGGGACCAGTGGTAGGAGTTGTACCATACTATGACGCTGACATCGAGTCGGTTGAGACTGATTTGGGACCAGTGATACATACTCTGACACTAACTTCGTGTCAGTGCAGTATTGGTCTGGGACCAGTGAGAGTGGTACATACTATGACGCTGACTTTAGGTCGGTTGAGACTGGTCTGGGACCAGTGGTACACTCTCTGAGACTGTGATACTAGTCTGGGACCAGTGGTAGGAGTGGTACCTACTATGAAGCTGACTTCGGGTTGGTTGACATTGGTCTGGGACCAGTGGTATGCACTCTGAGACTGACTTTGAGTCAGTGGAGGATGATACTGGTCTGGGACCAATGGAATCATACTCACTATGACGCTGACTTCGGGTTGTTTGAGACTGGTCTGGGACCAATGGTACATACTCTAAGACTGACTTTGAGTCAATATGATACATCCTCGATCATTCTTCTTCTTCATAATTTGGACAAAAGCAAAGTAGAACAGAACAATGCAAGAGTAGAGCAGAACAATACAGATCAGTACAGGGTAGAACAAGACAAAGCAGAACAGGAAAAATAGAGCAGAGCAGGGCAAGGGTCAGGTTGTACAGGGCAGTGCATTTGATGGATGAATAGTAGCGATCGACAACCAAATTGCAGATGAAGTTCTCCCTAGTTGAGAGGGATTGTTAAATTGGAAACTAGGGCCAAACTTCATGTGGGTCATCTTATTCATGGCTAATAATATTTTTATTAGATTCCTCTCGTCGAGAGGTGTAGGATTGATCTAAAGATCATCCGATTCCGATAAGTATTTATGGAGATATGAATTTATTTTGATTATGGAATTATTATCAAGCCGACCTACAACTCATGTAGGCTTAGAAGCCCAAAAGTCGCATCTATTCAAACATCATCAATTGTGTATAAATACAAGAGGACTTTTCCTCATTTGCACTCACTCATCTCATCACATCTCTCTCTCTCTCCTGCGCAGAAAAGAGGGTCTTCTCTGCTACGCGAAAAGAGTCTCTCTCTCACACGTGGAAGGAAGTTGTTGAAACCGAAGCTGCAACTGCAAATCCAAAGTTTGACCAGTGTGGACCATCAAACCTCTTATGAACTGCGTTGTAGGTTCATCTGAACCTCCTCTGAAGGCTGCAACTTTTGGTGGTGGAATCAAGTCGATCCAACGATCAGTTTGCGAGATATCGACTGCCCTAGTTTGAAGGACGCTGCTGAAACTGAAGCTGCAACTGCAGATCCAAAGTTTGACCAGCGTGGACCATCAAACCTCTTCTCAGAATTGCATTGTAGGTTCATTTGAACCTCCACTGAAGGCTGCAACTTTTGGTGGTGGAATCAAGCCGATCCGACGGTCGGTTTGTGAGATATCGACTGCCATAGTTTTGATGATGAAGCCGCTAATGCTAATGTTGTTGATCTAGGGTTTTCTACTGCTGATATAAATCAGATTTATTGTACTATTTCTCTCTGTTGAATTATTGAAGATAAAAAAAGATTTGATCAAAGGGTTTCCCCACACATTGTGGGGTTTGTCCCTGGATAGCCGCCACATCTTGTGTCTCTTGTCTTGGCTTGTTTTCTGTCATTCGTTTAATGTTCTATCTGCACCTTACTTTATGTACATGTGATTGCTAATTTGTGGAATATAATAAGAAAAAGAAGTAAACTATTATAAGCATAGAACATACCATACCTTAACACAGTTGAACCTAAAGAATGGAGGTGGAATAGGTGCTTGTAATGTAAAATGGAAAGTGATAAGTATGGAATAGGAAGAGATGGGGCTATGTTATCTCAATCATGGCTTCCCAAGTAGTGCCCCTCCTATACCCGTGGGCCATGAGGGGAGGTCCCATAGAACTAGGATTGAAAATTAAACCCGCATTTAAGGTGAGAACAAGATCTCGGCTAAGACCCCTCATTCTTCCAAGTTACCCCATAATCCATGTCAAATGCCCAAATACAAATAAGCATAAGTACCCGATTTGCAAAATGAATAAAGTACCTTTTCATCAAAGGCCCACCTTCCAACATGTGCTCTTTCCAAATGGGCGAGCAACATATGACTAATGCAAATGGCGAAGATATGCATGGCATGTCATCATCAACTACTAGTGGCTTGTCAAGGGTTGTTGACTAGTTGGCTAGAAGAGATGATGGGAGAAAAATTTCTCCCATGGGGTCACCCACTTTTGGTGGGTAATAGGGCTCTTGAGCTATGCACCCAAATCAAAGCAGAATTCATAAAGATGTAAAGGCACACTAGAGGGGTGGAAAAAATTGATCGAGGAAAGGGGTAACTCAATGGAAAAACACATTGAATAAAAGTGACGTGAAAGCAAATAAGAAAGGTGATAACAAGGGAGGCCTGAAATCTCGACCAACCTGGAGAGAATGAAAGGCCCCCGTCCTACCCCCTACCCGCTTCCAAGCCTTATCTGAATCGAGGAGCAAGAACCGCCCTATTCTTATTTAAGAGTAAGCTACTTCAAAATCGTCAAGCAGCAATATTTGTTTGGGGTCTTACCTTATAGTCAAGGAGACACGAACGGGCCGGCCTTATAGTCGAGAGTTCGGCAGGCTCACCCTACTGGGCCTCTCCTTAGCAGTCGAGTGTGCTATCCTTGATGCTTATAGACCATGGTTGCTCCCTCCTTATAGCTATACACTCAGGTTATTATACCACCATTAGCTAATCACTTGGCTATGGCACCCTACCCTGAAGTCATGCCCTCTCCATTGCCACCATCTTCACACACACTTATGGATTGATGGGTTAACTTGGGACCTGTCATTTCCCCTTGGGGGCTAGAAACACCTAATAAAGTTATCGATCTATCCCTAACATAAGGAGAGAACGCTTATATGGGACTTGATCTAGTTAGATATTTGAAGGTGATCATTGTGTGAAGTATTATTGTGCTCCTAGGACTAAGTATGGTCCACTATAATGCATTCATAGTTATTATACCTAATGATTATTGATTTTCACTTGATCTTGAGAGGGTTTTGCCAGGTGTTTCTCATGACAACAACAGAGGACTCTTGAGGTGATTGCCCCACTTTCTCAGCAGAGTGGCAAAAGGTTGTTTTATCCATTACAGAGAAAGTATGACCTTGTTGATGCAGTGTTTCCTATCTAAGGCACAGCATTGGGCTACTTGATGTCCCCACATGATGCTTGACATTCCAAGTGACCCCTAGATGTTGAAACATTAATACCATGAAGCTTGCTTATGGAGATATTACTGATGTGCCCAATGGACCCAAGATGCCCCTAGGTTAGTCTTGACACTATTTGATGGGCATGACATTTTCCGGAGCCCGGATGATGATGGGCATCATTGTGATGACAAGGGAGAGCTTGCACATCACTTTGGAGCCCAACACAGAAGTAGAGAGTGAAAAAATCTATCCACAAACGAAAAGAATGTTGATGGACGCATTTATTCATAAATTCAATGTTAAGTGAGTGTAAAGCTAAGAGTAAGAAATAATGAACCATATCACCTATTGAGGATTGATATAGGTGAGGATGTGTTAGGGATCAATGCTAATCTAGTATATGCCCATTTGCTCAAGGTGGAAGACATCCTTAAGAAGTTAGAGGATATTCTTCAACTTATCCATGACAAACAAGTGCCCATAGGGATGCTAACAGTAGACATACAGTAACAAGGTGCTTGAAATTTTGTCTACTTATTACACATTGAATTGATGGTCATATATTCAAAATATTGGATCTAATAAAAACCCAATGAGGTGCTTGGAGCATAGGAAACACTAAATTTTTTAATAAGCACACACTCATGAATCAGGCAACCACTATGAGGTCAAGATAGCAACACAAAATCTTACAAGATAGTCTTTAGTGGACAACAATGCATGTAGATTAGTAGTCCCTTGTGAACCAATGTGATAAATGTCAAAGGTTGGGGAGACCCTTGGTTTGACCCAATAACAACCTACTGAGGTACATATTGGAACACAAGCAACACCATATTGTTGAAGAAGCACACAGTAGTGTGTCAAGCAACCATTACTAGAGTGACACAACAACATGGAAAATCTTACAAGCTAGTCTTTTGTGGATGATAACGCATGTAAATCGTTAGTGGCTTGCAAACCAATATGATAAACGCCAAATGTTAGAGAGACCTAGTGTTGCGGGGGAGCGCCTCCCCCGCCCCTCAATCCTGCTCCCAATCCGTGCTTCGGGCCGGAGCGACTCGAGAGCAGGTTAGGAGCACACTCCCGAAAAGGGAGCGATTTCGGGAGCGAGCTCCCTAAAAAAAAACGCTCCCTGTCTTTTCGGGAGCATTTTGCCTTTTTTGCAACAAAAAAAATTGCAATGATGTTCCAAATGCAATTTTTTTCAAAGAAACAAATAAGTTTTGAGTGGGGCAACTTAATGATCAAGTCTATGGCCCTAGTATTGATATGCGATTCATGGTAATGTTAAAATTCTTAAAGTAAAAGTGACATTCTCCTTAATCTTCATTTTCATCCTTTTACTTAAATTTTTAACATTACCATGAAATGACTCAGGATGTTTGAGAGTGGTTCCAACCTCATTGGATTTCATATGGAGAAAGCAGAATTTTAGATTTCATTCAAAATCCAACAGACTTATCAGTTTTTCAGGATTTCAGGATTGCAATGTTTCCATTGAATTTTGTCATGCATTAGGGTATGGAACTCGTATTTAATCAAGAGCACCAATCCCTCTACATACCTTGATGTTAGTGACATTGGTTGTCGAACTCCTCTATCATGACCCTCCTAAAAATGTACGCATCACTCAAACAAAATCTTAACTTGATATGCTATGCTTTTTCTATCTTATGTTAATGCTTAGAGGGTGATATTAATGACAAAGATCCCTATACAAATACAGAGGTAATAACAAAGATACCTCTGGATATTAATGCTTAGAGGGTGATATTAATGACAAAGATCCTGATTTTCCAACAAGACTAAAAAATTAGACATTTCTCATGGTGGCAAGAGGCCCAAGCAAAAGCAATAGATAATAGATTTACTTGTCTGTTCTATTTTCTAATAGTTTTTTATAACTATTGACTCTTTCATATTTATTATGATATTTTTCTAAACAATATATGACAAATTAAGTTTGAAGTTAGCAATTATAACTCATTAGTAATGAATTATGAATATGATGCTTTATGAAAGTTGAAAGATGTTTCATTTCATTTTATAACATTTCATTTCATGTTAGATATTATTTGTTGTAATGGTTACACTTAGCTTACAAGTACAACTTTGGTGATCAATGATGATAAATGTTATATATTGAATTTTGAAAGCTTGGAACTTTAAGATTGATGAACCATGAGACTCAATATGTTGTATGTTACTAATGTTACTAACTTGTGGACGTGGTTGATGAAGATTACAAACTTCTAGATGATTGTTGTTATATGGTTCAATCTAATGTTTTTTTTATGTTTTTTATATTTAATTCATCATTCTACATGTTTTTGTTGACATATATGTATCAAATATAAAAATATAAATATATATATATATATATATATATATATATAATATATATATATATATATATATATATATAAAACGCTCTGGGATTCGCTTCCAAACCGAGAGCTTCTAAAAATGTCGCTCCCGCTCCCCACTTTCACTCCTGCTCCCAAGTAACACTGGAGAGACCTATGGTTGCCCGGATTGTATAGGCACTGCAAGAACTGCTCAGGGTGGGGGCTATCACTTTGATCCCTACCCACTCCGTTCTAGTTGTCTCCCAACAGCAAGACTTTGGGGGGTTGTCCCTATGAAATGAGGTGAAGGAAGACAAGTTGGGAACCAACTAGCCTAGGAGACACGAATGAGTGGCCTAGCCACTTGGTTGAATTTGAGCAAGATTATTGATTAGATTAAATTTTCGAGTATGAGACCAGTGCCTTATGGAGTCACAATTCTTGCTTATTGTAAATAGAAACCAAGTAATTAGATGGACACCCAATACTTAAATGATTGACTAACCTATATGATGTGCAAATCCTAGGATCTATGTGTGCTGCAATGATCTTGGTTATTTTTAGTTATATCCCTAGTCTAAATAGAACTTCTCCCCTAACTGTTTTGAGAAACAGTCTTCAAAGTAGGTTGTGAAATGGAAGCCAATGGGAAGCAGGAAGTGGCCTGAATAACGATACCTCCCCCTGTGTTCCACCCACCCAGTGCCTCCAGCACTGCAGAGACTGTGGCTCTGATGATTGCAAGGTCACTGTGTTAACCACTAAGAAGAGTTGAATCTCTCAAGTTAATTGGAAAAGGGTTGCCCTAAATCTCTATAAACCTAGTTTATGCTAGCGGGTAAATTTTAATGCAATCTAGAACTAGGATGCTTGTGCAAGAGATTATGAGTGAGACTTTTAGGTGAGATTACTTAAGTGTTCCTTTAAGTGCTTATTTATATTTTACCGCGGTTATGATGTTAAGTACTTCATAATGCTTAGAACAGGTAATCTCAACCAAAAGACAGGTGTTAGATTTCGACTAAAGATATCCACAAGATGTGATTGCTCAAAAATATAGATCCACAATTTATAAACAATAGAGCAACATTAACCAATGATTTAGTATGATAAGCCAATGACCATTATCCACAAAAGACAATAAGTGTTCTTAGCCAATGTTCTTCAACACAATATGATTACCAATTTTTGAGTTAAGAACACTTAGATGCAGTTTAAATCACCACCAATTAGATGCACAAATGAAACATGTTATTTCAATACCAATTGGGTTTAGAGAGACTTAGAAGTAATTTATGTAACTTCATCCAAAGATTTCAAATGTGCTTAGAGAGTGAACTTATTGTGAATTACAAACTTGGTAGCATATAAACTCACAAGGAAAATGCAATGTTAGTCACTTCCACAATGTGAATGCTAGGAACAAGTAACAACAAAATATACAACTATGAAAACACTTCTACACTTTATGTTCCAATGAACATTTTATGAGCAATAAGTGACTATTATGACAGCAGTAAGTAAATATCAATTCCACAATGCATATGTTTGCCCAATATCACAAAAAATAACCCAACTACCAAGTAAACTTAGCTAATTCAAGAATTAGATGTATTAGCCCTTTTAAGATGTGTTTTTCAGAGATATTCCAGATCTTATCTACTTATTACAGCATTAAACAAACCAAAGATCAGCAAGCTAATGATGTTAGAAACACTACCCAATATGACCAAAAATAGGAAAATTTCACTTAAACTGAAAAAATCAAGTTTTTTGACCCTCTTTAAGTGAATGATTCAGAAATTTCGGATCTGATATTTTCAGTTATGCAGTAAATTTCAGCGAGCAAAAAATTAGATCTAAAGTGCCCCAAGTGACCAAAATTTAGGAAAATTACTAAGTTGCACGAAACGGGGAAACGGGGAAGCGAAACGAAACGCGACCTCCCCAAATTTTGGAAACGGGGAAACGCGAATATATATATATATATATATATATATATATATATTAAAAACATTTAAAAATTATTAATATATATATGTGCAATCATAATGATGAGAGAATGAGAGGACATGTTATTTTATAACTTTAGAAATGGTTTTTAGAAGTGATTAGAAACCCTAAAAAAAAATTAAAAATTAAAATATAGAAAAAAAAAAAAAAAAAAAAAATAATAATAATTAAAAACAAATGTTATTTTGTGGGAAACGGGGCCGTACGGCGTGGAAACGCGTTTCCGTCCGTGGAAACGTGTGGAAACGCCTGGAAACGTGTGGAAACGCGCCCGTACGGACGGAAACGCGTTTCCATGCCGTACGGTACGCGGAAACGCGTTTCCGTTTCGTTTCCGTACGGAAACGGACCCTAGACCCACGTTTCCTGCAACTTAGGAAAATCAATATTTAGCAATTTTGACCAATTTGCAAGTGATTGGAGAAGGGGGCTTAAAGGTTGGACACTGGCCAAAAAGGGTTGAAAAGTTGGGGTTTAAGAGCTGAAAAGCCCACAGCCTGCCCTAAGGCGCTATCTAGGGTTCCAGATGGAGGCCAAGGCCTTTTTAGGCCACGGCTAGGCCAAATTAGGCCTTAAACCCTCAATGTAGGGGCTCGGAGAAGAGGTCGAGGCCTCTAGGGCTCACGGCCTACCCTAAAAGGGTCTAAAGGGTCTAAAAGGGATGACACAGGGATCAAAAGGCTAAGGCAGGGGCCTTAGAGGCTAACGCTAGTCTTGGAGAGGCCGTATCCAGTCCCCAGAGGACCAAAAACTAAAACCCTTGTCTCAGAAAAAAATAAAAATAAAATTTCACTTGCGGATCTGAATTTTGCTACAAAATCTTCAGTGGGTAGCCCTGCAAAATTTCCTAGAGGCAAGATCTTACCCTGAAGGGCCTAGATCTAACTCTACTTCAGCTTGATACCTTGAAACAACCTGCAAAAATGAAAAATACAACACCCAAATCTATACAAAATTCTTAAAACCCAACCCAAGTTAGTGAAAATAATTTACCCATGCACAATAATTTTTTCTTGATAAATGGCTAAAAATGCTTCAGAAAACCCATGCACAATATAGCATTAGCGAATATTTAGTCCACCATACAAATACTTAGGATCCAAGCAAAATCATCCTTGCCCACAGTTTGTGAACTTGGAGACCAAGGACTGAAGTACCTGCAAATACTATGTATTATCTCAAAATAATCATATATTAGCACAACAAGTACACCTCGAGTTGCACCCAAAGTCTTTATTATGGCAGAAAAAATAGTTCTCAGCAAGACAATAGTTTACACAAATGCTTCAGTGGCAATTTCCTAGCCAAAAATCAGATCGCTATAGACTCAACTAACTCTCTAATTTATAGCTAAATCCTCCAAACAAAAAAATAACAGCTAGTTTCTTTGATCCTTGTCAAAATAATTTCGATCGTCAAATAATACTTGATCATCTTTTAATCTTAGTCGTTGAAATAATTATTTTTGACAAAAATTCGAATTTTTCTTTTAATCCCTTTTTTTATTAGCTCAAAATTAATTATTTTGAGTTAGTTTCCTAAAAAAATTGATTTTGACTGAACCACCAAGAGTCCAAATTTTCTTGAAATATACAATATTCCCTTGGTGGAGGACCTCTAAAAATTGATTCCTTTAATACCCACGAATTTTTTCTCTTGGAGAATTATTTTTCCTAAGATATTTTAATTTTGACTTTAGTTAATTAATTTTTTGGCTTAAGATTTAATTTTATTTTGCCAGAAAAATTAATTAATTTACACTTGAGGAGATTTAATTATTTTTCCACCCTCTAATACATAAGATTTTACATTTACAACCCTCAAAGGGGGAATACAAATTTGGTTAAACCCTCAAGACACATACTCAATTCTGCAACACAGTATGATCTAGTAGACCAAGTGATTTGTAATAAAATAATTTAGCTAAATAACTTAAATTATTTCCAAATCACTTTTGCATCAGACTCTACTAAAACACTAAAACTTACCTAAGACTTTGACGAAGAATTCCACCCTAGATTTGGGGTGAGGTTGGAGAGAAAAATTATGCCGACCATTTGTGCTTAGAAACACACGAGTCGGTGAGACAAAAAAACCTCTTAGGATGAAACTTTTTGCAGCACACAAGTCAGTGAGACAAAAAACCTCTTAGGATGAAACTTTTTGTAGCACACAAGTCGGTGAGACAAAAAACCTTTTAGGATGAAACTTTTTGCCAAAATAGTAGGCTTACCTAGATTGTTACATACACTCAAGATCTTACTAGGATCATTTACATTACATAACTTGCAGAATGGGTTTACAAATGACATGCAGACTGTTGATAGATGATCATATCCTTCGAAAAATTTGGTCCTTCAGCTTCCTTGAACTTTGACAAATTGAGTGCAACAAGACCCTTTCTTTGAGATTAGATACCCCTATAGCAAATGGAAAATGCCTTCTGAAACATGGGCAATTTATATTCTGACCATTTCCTATGGCAAGCATGATATATCATCACAATTATAAAGTTCTTGAGGGACGGGTTGAGGTTGAAACTAAACTTGATCAAGATTGCCATTGCAAAGTTCATTTATCAAAATGTTAATACAAGATTTGGTTTCCCTCTATTGATAGTGAAAAACAAAGGCGCTCACTTTGTAAACAAGACAATCAAAGCAGTGTTATTGGATTTTATGATTCGACATCAAAAGAGCTCAGTGTATCACCCAAGGTTACTTGGGAACGAGAGCGAAAACGGAGGGCGGGAGCGACATTTCAAAAGATCCCGGTTTGGGAGCGAATCCCGAAGCATTTTTATATAATATATATATTTTTATATTTTGACGCATATATGTCAACAAAAACATGTAGAATGATGAATTAGATATAAAAAACATAGATTGAACCATATAACAACAAATCTAGAGGTTATAATCTTCATCAACCATGTCCATAAGTTAGTAACACACAACATATTGAGTCTCATGAATCATGATTCATCAATCTTAAAGTTTCAAGCTTTCAAAATTCAATATATAACATTTATCATCATTGATCACCAAAGTTGTACTTGTAAGTTGTGTAACCATTACAACACATAATATCTAATATGAAATGAAATGTTATAAAATGAAATGAAATGAAACAACTTTCAACTTTCATGAAGAATCATATTCATAATTCATTACCAATGAGTTATAATTTCCAACTTCAAACTTGAAACTTAAATTGTCATATATTGTTTACAAAAAATATTATAATAAATATGTAAGAGTCAATAGTTATTAAAACTACTAGAAGCTAGAAAAGACGAGTAAATCTATCATCTATTGCTAATGCTTGAGCCTCTTGAGTCTTGCCACCACGAGAAATGTCTAATTTTTTAGTCTTGTGGGAAAATTAGGATCTTTGTCATTAATATCACCCTCTAAGCATTAATATCCAGAGGTATCTTTGTCATTACCTCTGGATCTATATAGGGTTCTTTGTCATTAATATCACCCTCTAAGCATTAACATAACATAGAAAAAGCATAGCATGTCAAGTCAATATTTTGTTTGAGTGATGCGTACATTTTTAGGAGGGTCATGATAGAGGAGTTCGACAACCAATGTCACTAGCATCAAGGTACATAGAGGGATTGGTGCTCTTGATTAAATACGAGTTCCATACCCTAGTACATGACAAAAGCCAATGGAAACATTGCAATCCTGAAATCCTGAAAAACCGATAAGTCTACTGGATTTTGAATGAAATCTAAAATTCTACTTTCTCCATATGAAATCCAATGAGGTCGGAACCACTCTCAAACATCCTGAGTCATTTCATGGTAATGTTAAAAATTTAAGTAAAATGAAGATTAAGGAGAATGTCACTTTTACTTTAAGAATTTAACATTACCATGAATCGCATATCAATACTAGGCCCATAGGCTTGATTGTTAGGTTACCCCACTCAAAACTTATTTGTTTCTTTGAAAAAAATTTGCATTTGGAATACTACTGCAAAAAACAAATTGCAAAAATGACTAAACGCTCCTGAAAAGGCAGGGAGCTTTTTTTTAGGGAGCGCGCTCCCGAGCCGCTCCCGCTCAGAGCGCAGATTGGGAGCAGGAGCGAGAGAGGGGGGGAGGGAGGGGCTCCCCAACAACCCTGGTATCACCCTCAAGAAAATATTGTTGTTAAATCCTTCAATAAGACATTAAAGAAGACTTTGGCCAAAAATATGCAATATTGACATATATATTTCTGACAACAACATCCCTACAATGTTTTGGGCTTATAGAACCATACAAAAAGTCCATGAAGCACACCTTGTTTCCACATGTTTGTGATCAAGACGTTGTGGTGTAAATAGAGTTTGTTGCTCTATCGATAAATATTGATAATGTTTTTAGGCTCGACATAGAAATGTCTTGTAGGAGACATTGAACAAATTATGACACCTTAAAGAAGCTCAATATTTGGCCATCCATCAAGTCAATAAATCATATTAGAAAGCCTACAACAAATAGAAAATTAAGAAAAGATATTTAAGTCAGTGATCTTCTTCTCTACTAAAGAAAAGTGAAGATTAGCCCAAGAAGTTGGAAGTGCTATGATTTGGACCTTACATTGTCAATGATAGAAGTAATGGGTTTGTGCAAATTAAGACTTTATGGCAGCTTCTACTCAAAAAATCCATGGATGAATATTCTTAAGAAGTACAAGCCATAACACTATCCATATATATCTATATATATATAAGGCCATGGCCAAGCCACACACCAATTGGTGTATGAGACCCCCTTGTTTGTTGGACAAAGGATCCGCCTCCAAGAAGTAATTTGACTACTAAAGTCTATGAACGTGTGAATACTCTACCCCTATGGATTTGAACCTGTAACCTCTTACCAGGAAACACATGCTCTTAACCCATAGGCCCACTCAAGCTATATATATATGAGAGAGAGATTTAAAAAACAATAGAAAAATGTAGTGTTTTTGTTTCCAATTTTTATGGTATAAGGCATTGTTATGATCAATTTTTGCATTCATTATATTGTAAATGATGAAAAATAGAGGTTGTGAGAACAAGAACATTTCTAACCACTAGTAATTGAGTATTATAGCTCAAATAGGAACTTCTGCACAAGTTCAATGTGACTGTCCAAAAGGTAGTTCAAGATATTTTTGAAAAACATGATTTTCGAAAAGTAAGTCACTTTAGTAAAAATAGTGAAGTTCTTATATTTAGCAGATAAGACTAAAACTGTGTCTCATGCAAAACTTAGACTAGGAGTTATCTTAAAATTAGATTCTCCGCTAAAAATATAAAGATAGGGAAATGTAGAGGCTTTCATGAGTAGTTGAAGAGGTTGCGTGACTGAGAAAGAGTGTGCACAGGAAACCAAGAAAGAGGCTATTCTAGGCAGTGCACAAATCCATACATTCATACCGGACAATTTTGTATGGTCATACGAACAATATTGTACAAATCCATACAGTCATACAAAATCAATACAGCAAGGTTGTACAACAATGTCATACAACAGGGACCTATTGTTTCTAGTTTTTTCAGTAGGTGTAGCTCTCAAGAAGCCTATAGAAGCTCAAGTTCAAGGTGATTTTAGTAGCCATGCAACGTTGTCTTTGTGGACAATGTGTGGAGGTTTACTTGGAAGTTTTTCGAAGGAATAAATAGTTGATTTGAAGGAGTAATTACATGTGCATGTGTGAAACTATTTTTATGCTTTGGCTATTTAATTTCTAACTAGTTTGTGACTGACACTATGGTCTAAAATTTAATTCCATTAATAATTAAATTCAGCAATCTATGTGTTTGATTGAGATCATGAGAACAGTAGTCATCTAGGGCTTGAAATTTTCACATGGTATTAAATCTAAATCCTCTAATTGAGATTCTCAAAGGGTTTACCTCAATAAATCAATTGTAGGAAAGGAGGACCCACAATTAGCGTATTTCAAACTAATTTTCAAATTTGGGAGTTCATGCAAAAAATGTCAAAGATAGGCCTCAAGTGGACAAGTTGGATGGAGCCTCAAATTTCTTAGCATGGAAGGTGAGGGTTATATTCTTACTAAAAGAGAATGATCTCTAGGATCTTGTCCAGGATGTTGTGGCTCCACCTAAAAATCCACAACAGTTGATAGCATACAACAAGAGGTTAAGGTTTAACGAATGATCTTGGGCGCCCTAAAGGATCATCTGATCCTCATGTATTCAAGACAAGAAGACAAAGGATATGTTCAATGCCCTGATTAGTCTATATCAAAAGAAAATGATATTGTGAAACAAACTCAGATCCATATAGATGACCAAATCAAACAATCGCCAGTGGCCTTATGAAGATCAAACAAATGCATGATCAACTTGCAGCAGTTGGGGAGAAGGTTGAAGATGCAGAGCCAATGAACATGGGCATTAAATGGTTTCCCAACTTCATGGGAGCCATTTGTCAAAGGCCTTTTGCACTCAGGAAAACCTTCTTGACTTTGAGAGGGTTTGGGATGATTGTATCTAGGAGACCCAAATGGAATAAACAACCAGCAAGAAGGATGGTGATCAAAACCTAGCTCTATTTGGATAGTCAAATAAACACAAGGATAAAGGACCCTGCTATTGAATTTTGTAGCTATGGTCAGTCATTATATTGATATGTTGATGTACTCGTTCATGTAAAGCATGTTCTTCATGCTTATAAGGAAAAATCAAATTTTTGTATTTATCAAAAGACAATTTAAATTTTTGAATATTGGTTTTGGCTCCCAAGTGTTCAAGTCGGCCTCTCTCTCCTACAAGTCAGCTCAGATAGTATTGGCACCCATTCGACCTCATGATTGGCTATAAATAAGATTCTTTCATCCTCCTCACAAGACACAACTCGTCTAAACATAATTGATAAAATTTGGGCAAATGAAGCAAGCTAAGGAGCAGATCAAAGGTATAGAAGAATCTTGGAAGAACAACTTATCTATGTGATCTATCTATGTTCAAAGAAAGACGAAATTTATTGTGATTCGTACCATGAGGTGGAGGTCGAAGCCTGTGGTTCATATCTATTATAGAGGTCTGAATTTTGTGGTACATAACCTAAGCAAGAAGGTCGAAGTTTGTAGCTCGTATCTGTGACAGAGGTCTAAACTCCTGTGGCTTGTATTTGTGACAGAGGGCCGAAAATTCTGAGGTACATTTCTGTGAAGAAGGGAGCTAGATCTTCTATGTCACCTCTGTGTTTACAATCAGTTTGAGGAGGGCTGACTTGGACACTTGGTCAAGGGATTTACTAGTTAGTTTATCCATAGCTTTGACTTTGATATCTCTTGTTGAATTGGTTCTCTAAGGAAAGAAGTTGTTGGGTTTTTAGTATTTACCCCAAGTGGGTTTTCCTAGGGTAATCAATGTGTTATATTGTGCATTGTGATCTCTACTTTCTTACTCTTGTATGGTTGATCTTCTGAAGTATAGTTGCTTGATGAAAAGGATAAGGGAATACACTTCAAGAGATCTTCTTGCATTCTATAAAAGAGCTGGGATTAAGAGGGAGCTAAGAGTTCCCTATAATCCACAAACAAAATGGTGTAGCAAAAAGGAAGAATAGGTCTATTGAAGAATTTGTCAAAGATATGCTATTTGATCAAGACCTTCCCAAGTTCCTATGGGAAGAAGCCTCCAAGACAGTTGTATATATTAAAAATAGAAGTCCACACAAAATTCTAGAAGACATGACTCCTAAAGAAGCATTCACCAGTCACAAGCCAAGGGTTGATCATCTAAGAATATTTGGTTGCCCTATCTCCATTCACATTCCTAAGGACAAGAGGATAAAGCTTGACCCTTTAGGAAAGAAGGGAATCTTTGTTGGATATAGTGAGTCATCAAAAGCTTTCAGCATCTACATTCAAGGACAATGTCAAATTGAAGTAAGCCAAGATGTCACTTTTGATGAGAATGTTGCCTTCAAGAAGTCCAAAGAAGTCCCCGTGGACTCTAATGACAACGAAGAACTTGAGTCTCCTAAACAAGAAATTCCAAGGCATTCGGTTAATTTTAGGCAACAATGGTATGTTCTATGCTTAAGAGCAATTTTACTTCAATTTCTTTATTAGCCCAATATCAATATCCAGTTTAGCAATCACATCAACGTGATAGTAAAATGAAGATAGAACATAAACATAAACAGTCGAAGACAAGCCAAGACAAGAGGACACAAGATGTGGCACTAGCTAGGGACAAACCCCAATGTAGGGAAACCCTTGATCAAATCTTCTTTTAGTCTTCAATAGTTTAGCAGAGACAGAGAATACAATTTACAAATTCTGATAATTTATGACAGCAACAAAAGAGCCCTAACCAGAAAAGTCAACGCTGGTCAACAGGGCAGATTTGACCCTCAAAGATTCAGTCAACTTTGGCCTACAAACAGCAAGATGAAACAGCCCTCAAAATAGTCAAATTCAGCCCAGTCAAAGTCTGGTCAAACAATCAACCTGTGGTCAACCCTAACCATAGTCAACGCTGGTCAAACAAAGGTCAAACAACCTCGGATTTCATGCCCAAAACTGTGGCCTGCCAAAATATAATTTCCTCACACAAAACCGCAGTCAAAGATGGTCAACACTTGGTCAACGCAATCAAAACAGCGTCCTGAAGTTTTCGGTCAGATCTAGTCAACGCACGGACAACAAGAAAACAGCCTTTCCTTCGCACGTGTGGAGAGAGAGAGAAGCCCAAAAATCATACCCAACCAATGAGAGAGAGAGAGATGAATTTGTGATGATGAGTGATGTCCAAATGAGGATGAGGCATCATGTATTTATAGGCAAACATTGAGGATGAATAGACGTGATTGTTGGGCTTCTGAGCCTACATGAGTTTGTTGGCCAACCTTGACAATTTGTCCATAATCAAAATAAATTCATAACTTCATTTATACATGTCAAAATCGGATGATCTTTAGATCAATCGTACACCTCTCAAAGAGAGGAATCCAAGATAAATATCAGATGTCATAAATAAGATGACCCATGTGGAGTTTACTGTTTGGCCCTAGTTGCCAATTTTAACACATTCCCATCCTTCAAAACCAAGTGAAATGATGGACCCCATTATTGTTCCTAAGAACAAAAAAAGACCAGTGTGGCTTACAACTACTATTCAAGAAGCAGAAGAGCATGCAGCGCCCCGTGGCACATTTAGAGAAAGCAAGAAGCCAAAGAAGTATTCCGGGTATGCAACTCGAATGACCAAGCTCATTAATTTTGAACCTTCTACTTGTGAAGAAGTAGCAAGACAACAAGCTTAGAAGTACGTGATGATGGAAGAGTATCAATCAATTATAAAGAATGGTGTATGGGAGATTGTACCAAAGACCCAAAGGAAAGTCAATTGCAACCTCTAAATGAATTTATAATATTAAGCATACAGTAGACATTGACAAGTACAAGACTAGATTTATGGCTAGAGGATTCTCCCAGAAAGAGGGAGAAGATTATGACAAAACCTTTGCTCTGAATGCCAGGTACCCAACTATTAGATCTCTTGTTTTTATTGCAGCTTCTATGGGATGGAATATACATCAAATGGACATGAATACAGCTTTCCTTAATGGTGTAATTGATGAAGAGGTATACATAGAGCAACCTGAAGGGTTTGATGTCCATGGGAAAGACTCTCAGATATGAGGATTGAAGAAAGCCTTGTATGGATTGAAGCAAGCGCCTAGAGCTTGGTAATCACAAATTGATGCTTTTTGACAAGGCTTGGTTTCGTCAAGAGTGATGTTGATTCGAACCTATACATCAAGATTCTGAAGAATGAGGTTGTGATTCTATTGCTATATGTGAATACTTATTGCTGAAGGGTGTGGAGCATCTCATTCTTCAATGTAAGAGGGAGTTAGTTATTGAATTTGATATGAAGGATCTTGGGCTAATGCACTATTACTTTGGACTAGAAGTATGGCAGAAGCCTGGTGAAATCTTCTTTGGTCAAGGGAAGTATGTTATCAAGATCCTCCAGAAGTTTGGCATGATGGATTGTAAACCTATGCCAACTGATATGATAACAAATTTGAAGAAGCTAAGGAGTTTTGATTCTAATCTTGTTGATCCATCTATTCATCGACAACTGGTTGATTTTATTGGAGAATGTAACTAGTATCAATCTTCAAAATTGTCATTTGACTCATGTAATGATGCAATTTCTATGTACTTATTAAAAGAAGAAAGAAAATAATGTAAAGATCAAAAGAAAATTATTTTTGTAAAGCATGGGTTTCTTACTCAAGTCATTTGTCACTAGGTCAAGCATTCATTTAATGCTTCTAGGGTTTACATGAGTCAAAGAGTCCTTGTCTTATTGTAAAAGACCCTTTCGGCACTTGTGTTAAAAAGAGAAAAATTATTTTGTATTTTTGAAATGTCTAGAAGGCTCCTAAGATCAAGTCGGCTAGCCTATGTGAAGTCGGCCTAGAGAGGGCTAATGGAGCCTCTTGGAAGGCTATAAAAAGGTGGAACTTCAACCTATGAGGACACACATAAAGCACATTACGTCTTTTCTTTGGTCTATGGTTGGGAAAGAAGAGGGAAGGTCATAGAAGGCTAGATCAAGCCTAGCAAAGAAGGAGACCAAATCAATTCGGAGGTCTAGAATCTTCCTTCCATTGTTCACACATGCGAAAACCCTAGGGTTTATAGGGTTTCCAAAGGTCGGAAATTGCAAAAGGTGTTGCATACTATTTTAGTAAGGATGAAAGGCTAGAAGAGTCATCATCTTGAAGAGGTTTCGCTTCGTTGCCCTTGGAGACTTTCTCTGGCATTGAAGAAGGAAGATTGGTTGGTTGGCTTGGTTCTTGGTGGTAGCCTTAGTCTCGGTTTTGGTCTTGGAAGTTTCCTTTGAATAGATTCTATAAGAAGAGAAGTTCTTTCTAGTTTTTTCCCCTTGGAGGGGTTTGCCCTCGTTTGGAGCCTATATCTTGTGTTCATCTTTGCAAGGTTGTGATAGTTGTGATTTTCATTGTTTGGCAATTGTCTTGATGACAAGAACACAATAATATAAGTAATAAGAACATCACAAGAAATTGTCAAGTTAAGAGAAATCAAATTTATAAAAGCCCTAATGTTGCCCTAATGGATTTCTCAACATGGTATCAGAGATAAGGTCAAGATCATAGGCAGTTAGAAGATCATTGAAAGGAGGGTTTCGTATAGCTCCAAGTAGTGACTTCAGTACAGAAAGAAACCAAGCAAATAGGACTGCTTCTGATTGTCTAGAAATTTGAATCATCTAGAAGAAGTGTCCGGCAAAGAAAAAGATTTTTACGGGGTATTCAGTGATACAATCTCCTGGAACTATGCCACAGACCTGTGCTAGAAAACTGAGTGTTCTTAAGTGCTTGAAGGAGCAAAATAGCACACTTTCAGGAGATCAGAGAGGCATAGTAAGAGGCCCATACTAGCGTGAGGGTTTTGTGCATCATTATAAGAAGCCTGAGATCTGTAATCATACCTTTAAGAGCCCGAATTAAAGTTTCAGGGGCCTAGAATCAGCCTTATAGGCCAGTGAAGGAAATGACCTTGTAGAAGAATCAAGACTGCAGTGAATAGAAACTTTTTAGGCCTGTCCTAAAGGCATCTCAATGATTGCTAAAAGCCCTAACCAGAGGACCAAAGTTGCAGTATAATCTTCAGAAATACCTAGATTGAAAGATCTGAAACAGGTATCAGACCTATTGTTAAGTATCTTATTCAAGGATTGTTTAAATCTTGGAACAGCAGTAGAAACAAAGTTTAAGGGACTGTTATAATAGTACAGTATACCCTTACCTGAAGTAAAAAGGGAGCAGCAGAGTATCCAAGCTTAGCATCGAGGAAAAAAAAAAAAAAAAAAAAAATTGGAAATCAGTTAAAAATATTCTTGGAGGAAATGTCAAGTGTCTTGGAACCATCGTTGAAGAAAACCTACCTTAAAAGGAACCTGGAGGCTGGAATACACAACCAAAGTCAAGTAAGTATTATATTGCTCTCTATGTCTCAATCTTCTAGTACAATGAGTTTGTTCTGCAAAGAAAGCAATAAGCTCAATGGGACATCTAACTTCCAAGCATGGAAGAAGAGGATAGATCTCATCCTCATCGGGAATGATGTCATGAATTATGTCAAAGGCAAAGTTATGGAACCAGCTAAGAGAAATGCCAAAGATTGGAACAAATAATTCAAGGATGAAACAAAAGCGCAAAGGATCCTTATTGAATCAATTAAGGATCACCACACTCCATTTGTGGCAAAATTGGACAAAGCTAAAGACATCTGTGACATATTGGCAAAATTGTATGCAGTGAGCACCTCAGGACAGAAGATCTCCTTGAGGAGTCGATTCTACAAGACAAGGGTATCATTTGATGAAGACATTGCTTCATACCTGGTAAACATATCTCAGGTGAGGGATCAGTTGCATGGTCTTGGTGAAACAATTTCAAATGCAGAACTAACAACCTGCATTCTTAATGCACTGCCTCCAGAATGGAATTCGTTTGTAACAAGCATGTACTCAAGTTAAGGAACTCCCAACTTCAATGAAATGTGGTATCAATGTGTTTTGAAAGAAACCAGGTTAAAAGCAAAGGATGACACCAATCCTAATAGAATGTCCCAAGCCTTTGCTGCTAGAATGAAGAAGTCAAAGAAAGGGAAGTTTGGGAAGATTGAACCTCGTCAAAAGAAGATAAACATGCCCAGGATATGATGTTTTGAATGCAACGAATATGGACACTTCAAGAGGCATTGTCCTAAGAACTCTCATCATAAAAGAGGTAACAAGAGAAAGGAAAGGGATGGAGCTCACATAGCTGAAGATAGTAAAGAACCTGAAAAGAAGCCAAAGGAAGAAGATCCCAGGGATCTCTTCTATTGAGCAGCTCCATCATGATGAAGTTTTTGCAGATAGAATAGGGCATGTAGATGAATTGGTTTAAGTATTTGGCATCATAGATAGCAGCATGCAAATTTGGAAGAATTCGTTGTACATAAGTTAGTTGCATTGAAAGCAGTCATCTAGCAAGAGAGAAGGATTCATGCAGCAACCAGTTGACATTATGTCATGGCTAGGAATGATCACATAGATCCTCTTTGAATGGAATCACAGGAAGATTATTCATCTAGTAGAAGAAGGACCATGATGACATTGCAGATATATTCTACAGTTTCAGATTATAGAGCAAGATTCCTTAAAGTTTGCAGGTCAGTTGCAGCATGTAGGATGTCTCATCTTCAAGATAAGAAGCAGTGTAGTAGGTGACTGGCTGAAGAAAGAGCTATGAATGTTTTGAATTCTTCTTTAGTTGATTCGTATTTTCAGATTACTGTTGGAAGAGCAGATTGCAGGAATATGCTTGGTTGCATAAGCACGATATGCTTTGAATAAAGTTTTGGGACCCTTCCGGTTAAAGACATGATGTTAGTGATCAACATCAGATATGGTCTCTGGAAATATGTAATACTGCTAATTCTAGAGGGAGTCATAGAAAATCTGATCGATGCGACATTGAAGCCTGTTTGAAGAAGACTCTAGTTGACTAATGACTAGATGCATGAAGGCGGACCATGATGAAGGATGTTGATATCTGATGAAGCAAGACATGACATCTTACGAGGAAGCTATCACGACTCATTAACTCCAATGATTTGGCATTGATGATTCGATATGACTCTACTACCCTGAACAATATGTTGCAGGAATTCAACAGACAGTTAGGAACTGTCAGGTTGCTACTCAATTCTATGCCTGCATGGATTGAGTGGATGACTTCGGCATATGGCCCAAAGGAATATATGATAAATTGTGTACACCACACTGGCAGGAAAGGTAGCAGGAGATGGGATAGCTCGATGGTCATGTTTTGATCACTTTCCCAATGTTCCATGGGAGCTATGACTAAGCTCTACATTGACTAGTATGAGAAGATATAGCTGATGATGGATGATATGGAAAGTGATGGTATATACCCTGTCTTAATGATAAGCTGTGAAAGAGGATGACTCCATGATGTTCAGAAAGGTCGAAGTTCACACATGATACGATGATAAAGGAGGAGCCCATGTAGTTACTACCACAATCTCCACAAAAGAACAAGTAGTTGATGTTGGACACATCTCCGTAGTTGGGAGGGAGTGTGGATATATTACCTTTGTGTGTGGGGGAATGAGTATATCCTCCCTGGCTGAGAGGGAGTGATGATGGGCATAGTTCTCTATTTCATGTGTCATACACTAGGCCAAGACTAACAATCTTACGTCTAGTGAAGACCATGGAGAAAAATGGGGTCTAAAGGATTGGGTAAGCATCTGAGACTAGTACTCCTTGAAGATTTGGAATCCAAGATAGGGAAGTGGTCTCGTGGACCAACACTCTTTGAGGATTATACATATTAAACACGCACATGGCAGCAACAGCATAGGAAAGATAAACATGAGAGTCCATTTTTTATTAACAAATGATATACATTTATAGTACATGGTGTGACCGTTGGGTTTCACATCCCAAGGTCTCTTGGACTTCCTTAGTCTATTCGGCTTCCACACTAACCCATAGAGGATTAGGTGTCCAACATTCCCCCCCTTAATCCGAAGGGTTATGTATGAGTCCAAGAAGAGAGTTGTAATACAAAATGTGCAAAAAATGAATGGCAGCACTAGGCTGAATGTGCTCTCTGAAATATTGGCATAAAGGGCGATGGTTTAAGGATGACCACCCACACTGGAACACTTAGTGCAGTTCCCGAAACTCTTCCAAGTCTGGCATGAAGCTCAAGTCTTCTGCTAGAGGAAGTGCTCCTAATGTTTTGAAGAGGGAAACCTTCAACTAATAAAGGGAGGTCTCAACCAGCATAAAAGGAAGAACCTCAACCTGAAAAGGGAGGTCTCAACCTGTGATGGTTTAAGGATTACCACCAACTATGGAATGTTTAATGCAATTCCGGGAACTCTTCCAAAACTGGCATTAAGATAAGTCTTCTGCTAGAGGAAGTGTCCCCAATTCTATTCCTGGAACTCTTCCGAAACTGGCAAGAAGCTGAAGTCCTCTGCTAGAGGAAGTGTTCCAAATTCTTTGAAGAGGCACTACCAACTAAAGGCATGCTCAGGGGCATCTTTGTCTCTAGCTACAACTTTGAAACTGGCATGGCAGGTTGTGGCTCAAGCTCGCTTGATGTGACTTTGAAGCTTGTAGATGACCATCATTTCCCCCCCTATCAGATACAAGGTGAGATGATGGAGAAAACTCAACTGCAAGACTGTTCAATACTCTAGAACAAGTTCTTACATGTGACTGGAATATCTTCTTGGTTGTTGATGCCCATTGCCAACAAGCGATCCATCCAAGATGAATCTTTTTTCTTGCAGGACGTTTGTTTCTGAAGCATCTGTTTGAAGAATGATTGGTTTTATGACAGTGCTTACATGGATGAAAATCAAAACAGTGATCTTTCAGATGGCCAACTCGGTCACAGTGTTGGCATTTCACAATCTGTTGTTGTGGAAGAGGGGCAAAATCTGGAACAACTAGAGGTGAACTGTCATGAAGGAATCCAACACTTTGAAACTAAATGGGCTTTGAGTAGTCTGGAATATGAAAGGACAAGTCCTTCTCATATCCAAGACTAGTTCTGTGCTTGTTATGGACAAGCTCTTCCCAAGGTCTGATGGTGGGCTTGGGAAGTGCAAACTGAATTTCGGCATCTGCATGTACAACTGCTGCTTTATTGGGCATTAGATCTGAATCAATTGTGTCATTATTGTCTTGCTGTTTATGGGAGTCTGTTTCAATCTTCTGAATAGAAACAGGTTCAAAATGATGACTCCACTGCTGTAATTCTTCCTGCTGTAGTTGAGATTCAAACTGCAAAAATTCAATTTTCTCTTATGCATTTTATAGACAAGTTCAAATATTAGAGAGACCATTTTTGCTAATTTTTACCATATCATGAACAGTGGAATGAATGAGGTTATTCAACAACTCTAATACATCATCAATTTTAGCCATTTTTCTCAACAAATCAAACTTACACTTCCAACATTGATCACAACTATGAACCAAGAATCAACACCCACTCACAATACATTGTCACTACAATTGAATTATACAACAGCTTGCAATTGTCTTCTTAAATATACATATCTTTGTGAAGTAGAATATGCAGCAACAATCCCTACTAATATATAAATTATTGAAACCTCAATTAATACGTTGATTGGAAAAATTACATCAAACCAAAAGTATTGGACTGTCGTGGGCAATGCCTGAATCTGGCACTTTTAACAGAAAGGGTACTCTCCTTTTCCTTTCCCCATTGTCACCCAAGTGACTTTTCATTTAAAACTATTAAATATAACTTTGTGCAAAATTATCCTTACTGAACTTTTCAATTATGTGTACAAGCTGTCCTATTTTTGTTTGTATGAGTCTGGAAATATGGGTGGCTGTAGATGACTGTCGCTGGTCCAAATCGCACCCAAACTTAAACTAAAGTTGTGTTCCTCTATTCTCTGCTACTTTCCAGCTCTAAAACACAAGTGTGAACCTCCCACAACAGGTACCTTAGTTCTGTTTGTAAATTGCAATGAGTATGGGCTGATTTCACTCTATTTCAAATTGCCATGACCCTCCAAAACTTGCTCTAACCCTCAGCTCATGGAGTATTAATGATACCAGTTGGTGACCCTGTGTTGCTTCTTCAAAGTGCTCCTCTTTTTTTGCTATGGGGACCCCTCTAACTGGCTGTTATTAGTTAGGGACAGATACAGCCTGTAAGTGCCCCCTTCCTTTGTAAAACCTCTGCAATGAATCATGGATATTTCTTAGAGAATTGCAGCCTCTAAGCCAAGGAGAATATGCACAGTTTTGAACAACATCAACGCATCAGCAGAATACATCAATGCCTTCGACGCTCACTACCAAGTTTTGAACAACATGTACAACTACGCTCAATGCACATGCCAGGACTGCTTCAATGATGGTAGCAGGTATCTTTACAAGTCAGTGATCAACCACAGTGCAGGACTAGAGTTCATCACTACGAGTAGCAAAGAGTATAATCGCCAACACACATGAAAGCTCTGCGACCAATATCACATATCAAGCTGCTCTTTGTTTCAATTATGACTTGAACATGCTCACTGGAGTCAAATTAACCTCAATAACTGATATACACGAAATTCCTCAGAACATAAAAGTCGAACAACAACTTTCGACCCTGTAGTTTTGAATTAAAAACTCCACAATTAACGTGATGACAAGTTGCGACTTGAAAATAATGTTTCAAATGCACTGGAGGTTGTTGATTTATGAGACTGTCAGTGGTATTCTTCACATGCATTAAACACACAGCACTGAATAAAAAGACAAAACCATATTCATGTGGTGTTATTACCATCATCGCAGTTCTTGGATTCCTCTCCTTTCTTCCAACAGCCACGTCAAACCAAAAATAGTTCCAATTACTTTCAAACATATGCACACCGTTTTTTACAATTGCAAATAGTCATATGCATGATTTGTAGCAATGAGTTCATTCAAAGATGTGTATATAATGCAGGTTCCGGCAAACGCATACCAACATGCATTGTTACCAAAACAATGAACACACACTTAATTATTATTCTCAGGCTTTCGTTCAGCAATTGTTGTAGACTATACTCCCTCAATTTAGCCTCCAATAGCCCTTTCCACAATGCAATTAGACCCTTATTTCACTGCAAGAATTTCAGACACCAATAGAAGGAGAAGTGCACCCCAATATCTCTGGAATTCACTCTTCAGATCTGCAATTACAAATTTATCTCATGGCACAATTATTTATGGAAAATTCAAGAGATTAGTACCTCAATGAGTTGCAAATTCTCACAAATCTGCATCTATGTCATTTTTTTCTTCCACGGCAATGCACCCAATGGCTGAACCTGGATGATCTCGCTCTCAACACCATATCCACAGAGGTCCTGTCTGTTTATGAAGCGGCCCAACGTGATGTTTTTTTTAAAGGAATATAAGGTATGTTCCATCACTATACGCTCCATAACAAATAACAACGTATTTAATATATGTGCCATGTAAACTATTGTAAGGTATGTACCATCACTATATGCTCTTCACATTATTCAAGGTTCCAATGCATAGTTTTCATACCAATAAAGAAGATCACGGCTCTGTAACGTACATTCAACACTCGTATTCTGGTAGTCTTCAATTCAACGCATAGCCATTAAACAACTCACAGCGTAATGAAACAGTGTCAACACGGCTTCCAAAAATTGATGTAGGTTTCTACAGCTTCAAGCTTTGAACAACTATGCTTTGAAGAAATTCAAGCCATAGATATCACAACCCGATCACTGGAGTTTCGACCACCATTCACCAGCAGTGTTCAGTCCTCAGAAAATTCAACACAAATTTTGTTTTAACACTTCAATACCAGGGAGCAACCGCATCACACCACCTTTGGCATAGCAGTGAAGACCATTACCCTAAATAGCAGGTATGAGAGAGGAGCGCTCTTAGACTGTCAGAACCAAGAGGAGCAGCGCTTTTATGAAAGGCGGAACATAGGCAAAATAGGGAGTTACAACGCAGAGGGAAGCCAAAAATGGCGCTGGAGAAATGACAGGGGTTGCAGCTAGAATTTAGTTGAGAAAATATTCATGAAATACAAAAGTGATGGCAGAAATGACCTGCACGGAAAGACCATAAAACAAATGGCTCAAAGTGATTATGGAGGGCAGGAATACGCCTGCTCTGATACCATGTTAAACACTCGCATGACAGCAATAACATAGGAAAGATAAACATGAGAGTGCATTTTTTATTAAGAAATGATATACATTTATAGTACATGGTGTGACCGTTGGGTTTCACATCCCAAGGTCTTCTCTTGGACTTCCTTAGTCTATTCGACTTCCACACTAACCCATAGAGGATTAGGTGTCCAACAATACAGGGTATCCAAGACAAGAATGGTCAAAGAGGACCGTTATTCTTTGAGGATTGTGACTCCAAGATAAGAATGGTCCTAGAAGGACATACCTTGTAAACATTCAAATGGGGTATGTGCCTTGAGAGGTAGTGTGGTGTCCCACATAAAGCCTCCCGGCATTGTGCTCTAATCTTGTGAAGAGAGATAGAGTTTGTTAGTCAAGGCTTTGCTATGTTGACAATGTTGGTTATGATGATGTTGATGCTTAACGATGGCTTACCAATCTGACTCTTATTATGAGAACTTTTCAAAGTGAGTATTGTCCTTGTAACAGTTGGACAATTATGAATACCTCCCCAGTTAAGAGGGAGTGTTAGAGAATGTAACTAGTATTGGTCTTCGTAATTGTCATTTGACTCATGTAATGATGTAATTTTTATGTACTTATCAAAAGAAGAAAGTAAACGATGTAAAGATCCAAAGAAAATTATTTTTGTAAAGCATGGGTTTCATGCTCAAGTCACTTGTCACTAGGTCAAGAATTCATTTAATGCTTCTAGAGTTTACCTGACTCAAAGAGTCCTTGTCTTATTGTAAAAGACCCTTTCGAGCACTTGTATAAAAAATAGAAAAATTATTTTGTATTTTCGAAATGTCTCTGAGGCTCCCAAGACCAAGTCGGCTAGCCTATGTGAAGTGGACCTAGAGCGGGTTAATGGAGCCTCTTGGAAGGCTATCAAAAGGTGGAACTTCGACCTATGAGGACACACATAAAGCACATTACATCTTGTCTTTGGTCTATGGTTGGGAAAGAAGAGCGAAGGCCATAGAGGGTTAGATCAAGCCTAGCGAAGAAGGAGAAATACCCCAAGTCAATTCGGAGATCTGGAATCTTGCTTCTGCTGTTCACACATGCGAGAAGCCTAGGGTTACTACGGTTTCCTCAGGTCTGAAATTGCAAAAGGTGTTGTAGACTATTTTAGCAAGGATGAAAGGCTAGAAGATCCATCATCTTGAAGATGTTTTGCTTCGCTACCTTGGAGACTTTGTCTTACATTGAAGAAGAAAGATTGGTTCGCTGGCTTGGTTCTTGGTGGTAGCCTTAGTCTCGGTTTTGGTCTTGGAAGTCTCCTTTGAATTGATTCTGTAAGAAGAGAAGTTTTTTTTGGGTCCTTCCCCTTGGAGGAGTTTTGCCTTGGCTTAGAGCCTATATCTTGTGTTCATCTTTGTATGGTTGTGATTTTCATTTTTTGGCAATTGTCTTGATGATAAGAACACAATAATATAAGAAGTAATAAGAACATCACAAGAAATTGTCAAGTTAAGAGAAGTCAAATTAATAAAAGCCCTAATGTTGCCCTAATGGATTTCTCAACAGGTTCATTGATGTATTTGGTTAATATTAGGCTTGATATTTGTTTTGTTGTGAACACATTGAGCCAGTTTTAGATGGAACCTAATCATGATCATTGGATTGTTGCAAAGCATGTCTTGAGATGTCTTCATGGTATTGTTAACTACTGCTTAAGATATGTTGCAAGCAATGAGGTTCTACTGTAGGGATACTCCAACTTTGATTGGGTTGGAAGTGTTGAAGACGGGAAAAGTACAACTTGTGGTTGTTTCAATTTGGGCTCTGCGATGGTTTCTTGGATGAGCAAGAAGCAAACCTTCGTTGCTCTCAGCACTGCGGAAGCAGAATATATGGCAGCATGTGTAGTTAGCTGTGAAGCAATCTGGCTTCGTAAATTGCTTGCAAGTTTATTTGATGAGGTGTTGAAATTAAGTGTGATCTTTTGTGATAAAGAAAGTTGTATAAAGCTTTAAGAAAATCATGTCTTCCATGGGAGGTCGAAACACATCGGAATCATCACTTCGTTCGAGACATGGTACAAAAGGGAGCTCTCAAGCTCCAAAAAATCTCCACTAATGAGAACATTGTTGATATACTTATGAAGCCTCTTACCAAAGCGAAGTTTGTGTACTTCCAAGACAAGCTTGGCCTTGTGGAGAATGCCCCTTTCATAGAGAGGGAATGTTGGTTGCATCATGGATATGTTTTCTCCTTGTGTCATGTACTTTGATCAGAATTAGGGATATTATCCATGTGTCAAGTACATTGATTGGAATTAGGGAGAATGTTTTGATAGATTAGATAGCATCATGGACTCGCATTCTTCATATGTCATGTACTTTGATCGGAATTGGATATGTTATCCTTGTATCAAGTACATTGACCTAAATTAGGAAGAATGGTCTGCAGACTATCTTTCTCCCTGTGTCTAGTAATTTTACCTGAATTAGGGAATGTATTCCTATGTCAAGTAGTTTGACCTAAATTAAGGAGATTGGTCCGGTAGAGGACATACACCCTATGTCACTTAACCTTGGGAAGAGTATGGTCCTAGAGGTTGTAGCCTCCCAGCATCATGCTCTGATCTCTTTGTAGAGAAAGCTTGTTTATCTTTGATGAGTCCTATGGTGTTCATCTAGACAATGTTTATAGTTGTTTGATGGTAAAACATTATTATGTTGATGCTTGTGATTATGATATTGATGATGCTTATCTTAATCTTGATCTTCCCTTAGAGAATTTGTAAACTCGAGATTATGTTAATAGTCATTATGAATACCTCCATAGCTAAGAGGGAGTGTTGAATTTTGTTGCTATGGTCGGTCATCATATTGATATATTGATGTACTTGTTCATGTAAAGCATGTTCTTCATGCTCATAAGAAAAAATCATTTTTTTGCATTTATCAAAAGACAATTTAAATTTTTGAATGTTGGTTTTGGCTCCCAAGTGTTCAATTCAGCTCAGCTAGTATTAGCACCCATTCGGCCTCATGATTGGCTATAAATAAGTCTTTTGTCCTCCTCACAAGACAAAACTCGTCTTAACATAAAATCAATATATTCTGGGGATACGAAGCAAGCTAAGGAGCATATCAAAGGTGTAGAAGACTCTTGGAATCACAACTAATCTCTGTGATTTATCACTATTCAAAGAAAGACAAAATAATTGTGATTCATACCCTGAGGTGGAGGCCGAAGTCTATGGTTCATGTCTATGATAGAGGTTTGAATTCTATGGTACATAACCTGAGCAAGAAGGCAGAAGTTTGTAGCTCATACAAGTGACAGAGGTCCATACTCTTGTGAGTGGTATTTGTAATAGAGGGCCGAAAATTCTGAGATACATTTCTGTGAAGAAGGGAGCTAGATCTTCTACGTCATCTCTGTGTTTACAATCAGTTTGAGGAGGGTTGACTTGGACACTTGGTGAATGCGTTTACTAGTTAGTTTATTCATAGATTTGACTTTGATATCTCTTGTTGAAATCATTCTCTAAGGATAGAAGTTGTTGGGTTTTTACCCCAAGTGGGTTTTCCTAGGGTAATCTTTGTGTTTCTATTGTGCATTGTGATCTCTGCTTTCTTACTCTTGTATGATTGATCTTCTGAAGTATAGTTGCTTGATGAAAAAGTGGTAATTGTTAAAAGGATTACATATATAATCACAAGTAATTATCAGTGTTCAGAAATCAGTACATTGTCTTAGAATTTTTAACACCTGCAAGGGTAAGGGAAAGAGTGAGGAGTCAACCTTACAGCCATGAAAGAAGAACTTGAGTAAAATCAAGTGCGTCAACCTTACAGCGATGAAAGAAGAACTTGAGTAAAATCCAGTGCTATGTTTGTCATAAGCAAGGACATTATGTATCATAGTGTCCAAAGAAGAAAGGTAAAGGGACGCAAAAGTAGAAGCAAGTAGCAACCTCTACACAAAATCAAATGAATGATTTTGCTACCAAGTTCAAGAAGGATTTCTGATGATATATTGTCTTTCTCTCATAGTGATTCCAAGGGATGTGTGATATGAGGATAGGGGGGCATCTCGACATTTGACATCAACCCAATAGTTATTTTCTAGTCTAAAGAAGTAAGATTCAAGAATACAAGTTAAGTTTGGAGATGATGCCAAGTACCTAGTAGCAAGAGTTGGAATTTGGTACTATCCCTTTCCAACTCAATTAAGGTATTTTTTATGTCTTGTTTATTCCGGTCTTAGGAAGAATTTTTCTTCAGTTTCAGTCAATGAGAATAAGGGCTTTGTAATGGAGTTCAAGAACCAACAATTCCACATCAGGTAAAATATTCTATCCAAGATAAAGTTCAAGTAATAGGGGTTGGAGAAGTTAATTTGTAGAGGTTGCAAGGTGAACCTATTTGAGTCTTGGTACATTACAGTGATAGCTTGTGTGAGTTGTGGCACAAGAGTATGGGGCATTTCATCATAGGGCATTGCTTATTCTAAGGGAGATACTCACAAGTCTTTCAGAGTTCAGTATTGAGTAGCATGGTGTATGTAGAGGGTGCATGCTTGGCAAGCATGCCAAGGTTGTTTTCCCAAGTAGTGAACACATTTCTAAGGTAATTCTAAACCTAGTACATTTGGATGTTTGTGGACCAATGTTAACAGCATCAACAATAGGAAACAAGTGTTATGTTCCTTATTGATGACTTCTCTCACAAGATTTGGAAATGCTTCGTAAAGACCAAGGATGAAATCTTTAGCAGGTTTAGGGAGTTCAAAGCTCTAACTAAATCCCGGACAAGGAAGATGAAAAAGATCTTGAGATCAAACAAAGGGGGAGAGTATACCTCCAAGGACTTCAAGAATTCTTGCAAAGAGGCAGGAATCAAGAGGAAGTTGACAATTTCATACAACCCACAAAAAAATGGGGTTGCAAAGTGGAAGAATCAATCCATTATAGAGGTTGTTAAGCCCATGATACATGACCATGACTTGTCAATTTTTCTTTGGGAAGATGCATGCAACATAGGATTCTATAGCACCAATGTCCTCACAATATCGAAGAGAACAAGACACGCGATGAGGCATTCATTGGCGTGAATGCAAGAGGTGAGTCATTTCTACATCTTTGGTTGTCCAGTTTATATTCATGTACCGATAGAGAAGAGGACTAAGTTGGTGCCCTCCAATAGGAAGGGTTTATTTCTGGGTTACAATGAGACTTTAAAGGCTTATAGGATTTATATTCCAAAGCAAAGGAAAACAGTAATGAGTAGAGATGTGAATTTTAAGGAAGACTCTGCAACTAGGAAGCCCCATGAACCTCATCCAATGATAGAGGATGAGGTGCATGAAGCTCCAAAGTTTGTGTTGAGATCGCCAATGATTTCTAAATACAACAACCCTTAACTGAAGAAGGGGAGGCAAGAGCCTCTTGTAGTTCTTTCCAGAGAACTTGATGGTTCAATCAGCGATTGAGAGATGCTCGAGAGCTTGTTGGGACTCCTAGGAGCATATTTAAAGAGAACAAATCTCTAAAGAAGTTTTCAAACTATATGGCATCGATAAGCTACATTCTAGATTTCGAGCCTTTCAGTTTCCAAGAGGTAGCAAACCAGTGGGTATGGCACGATGCCACTGTGGCATACACCTCCATCATGAAGAATAATTTTTGGGACATAGTGCCAAGGCCAAAGTTCCAGGTGGCTCTGCAAGATCAAGTATGTTGCAGATGGCAATATTGAGAAGTTCAACACAAGGTTTTCGGTAAGAGGGTTCTCGCAAAAAGAGGGAGTGGACTACAATCAAATATTTGCTCCAATTGCCAAGTACACTTCTACTAGAGTTGTTATTTTCTTAGTTTCATTTATGGGTTGGAGAATACATCAAATGGATATGAAGACAACTTTACTTAATGGGATCAATGAAGAATAAGTGTACATAAAGCAACCTCAAGGCTTTAAGGTAAATGGGAAGGAGTCTCATTTTTCCAAGCTTAAGTAAGCATTGTATGGACTTAAGTAGGCACTAGAGCATGGTATTCTAGGATTGATGGATATCTTATGCATATGGGCTTCACCAAAAGCGAGGAAAAATCTAACTTATATTATATATTTGTTCAGACTAATTTACTCATTTTGCTGCTATATGTAGATGACTTGTTTTTAAGAGGTGCATAGAAGATCACTGCAGGTTGCAAATCAGACGTGGCAATTGAGTTCAAGATGAAGGGCACTTACATAATGCATTGCTTCTTGGGGTTGGAGGTTTGGTCAAGACCAGAGGAGATTTTCCTTAGGTGAGGTAAGTATACAATTTAGATCTTAAAGAGGTTTTGAATGGAGGACTACAAAACTATGACCGCACCCATGATCACTAATAAGATAAGATATTTTATTAATGTGCAACAAACGACCACAAAAGTAGGTCAATCAGACTAAAGAAATGTACAATCAGTACCAATACAATCTGGGACTCTAGGAGTGCAAGCACAGCGCCTAGAAAATATTGAAAATGACATAAAGAAAGAAAGAAACAAGTGTTAGTGCTACCGCGACACGCATATAAAAGATCGTGGCACAATACAAAATAATCAATAGCCTTCCAAGAAAGAATGAATGAGATAGGAAGATATGGCAAAGGAGGTAAAGCTAAAGATTTCAAGGGCTCCTAAGTCTGATGACCGATGGAAAGGGAGGCAAACTGAACACTAGTTCACTAGTGAAGTTCCCTAGAACCTATTGACCATGTACATGTCAACAACTCCAAGAAGCAAGTACAAAAGTGTGGTCAAAAATGTTTCATTCATTATCATCATTGTAATCCCAAATTCATCTTTTGTATTGTAAAATGATTCTAATATGGCTATTAAGCCATGTAATAACACCTAGGTAAGCCTATGATTCTTCTCAAAGGGTTTCACTCTAGGGAGTCTTTTTAACTTCTCCAATTACTTGTGTTTCTAAACACGATTAATTAACAAAGTTTTTCTCCCAAATATACCCCAAAGCCAGGGTGGAACTCATTGACAAGGTCTTAGAGTGAGTCCTAGTGTTATCGAGTCAATGTATTTTTATCATACTAGATCATGTGTCTTGAGTCGCAAAATTTGGTTGAGTCTATGTAAATTCCCCTTCTAAGGGTTGATCATTATAATATCTTGATGTAAAAGTGTGTTTGGAAATATTTTTGGTGAATAGTTCCTCATAATTAGAACATCATTACCAATAAAATATTTCCAAATATTTAATCCCTCTTGAGTTTATAACTTTATTTCATGGCTAAAATAAAATAAAAAATTAGCCATAAATTGTCAAAAATTAAAATGAAGGGAGAAATTAATTACCCTCCATGTGGACAAATTATTCAAAAGATTATTGAGGCTATTTTCAAGAGGAAAAAATTCAAGCCAAAATAAAATGCCTCATTTCCAAAGCAAGATGGACCAGTCCAGAAATTTGTTGGGCCAGAGAAGACTATTTCCCAATAAATCAAAAAAAATTGGACCAATTAGTTGAACATTTTGCACAAGAAACGATAATTCAATTTTTTTGGAGGTACTCCAAGCTCCAAAAGTCAACGTTTGACCCCTCCAACGCAGTCAACAAGGAAGATCGAATTATTTTGGAGATTTGTGCCAGCGAATCAAGGGTTCGAATTTTTTTTAGAGAAGGATCAAGCTACTAACCGTTATTTTCCACTTGGAGGGGTTGATCCCTCTCATTATCTATATAAGGAAGCATTTTGCTCCTCACTTGACATGGAAAAAAAATTGTACTGAGCTCAACTCTGCTGAGATATTTTCTACATTAATAAAAAGTCTTTGAGGTTTCAATTCAAGATGTCTCTCTCTTGATAATTCATGGTATGTGTTGAATAATTTTTATGCTCAAATTTGGTTTATTATAGAAAATTATTGTTTCATAGCCAGTGGTTGGATTATCTATTAGCACAGGTATCTTGCTTTAGGTATTGGACTAGAGTAAACACATTGAACCTAACAGATCTAGCAGGTGTCTCTATATCTCCAGTTTTCTTGTGTGAATCAAACCCCTTTGAAACTAATAATCTATCTTTCAAGTGTGTAGAGATCTTCAGTTGATTCAACGTTTGGGCAAGCCCCAAGTACATGGACTTTGAAGTGACCACACCTTGTTTAGACTCTGAACTTATCTAACGATTTGTGGTGCAAGGTCTTGGCTAGCACATTAAAATAAAAATTACTTCTACCAATTATTTTCAAAATCTACTTGGGTTGTCCACAGGGTCTTGGATAGACGTTGATCAGGTGCCCTGTTAAGGCACTTTGTGATGCAAAGTCACCGGTTCAATTCCCTGCCTCGATCGGGGTGATATATTGGACACGATGAAAATGTAATCTTGTCAAGCTTACAAAAAAAAACTACTTGGGCTAAAAAAAAATATTTGCTAATTAGAACTTGAATTTAATTATGGATAGTGTAAATAGATTGTGAATAATTTTGTAAATTATTTTCTAACCCTTGTATTATATTTTTCCTTTCGTAAATAATATTTTGGGGTTTTTATCTTAGAATTTTCTAGATCTTGTGGATTGGCTCTATTTATCTAACTTGCAGTTGTCAGGCTCAAGGATTCAAAGATTGAAGGCTTAAACCCTCACCTAGCCTAGACAGCTAGGGTTTGGGCACCATAGCACCTTTGGAGGGGTGGTCCAGCTATTTAGTGAGAATGTTCAGCATATAAGGGTGGATTTAGGCCTTAGAAGCCTTGATTTACAAGACCCAACTCTTGAAATTGCAATGTCTAGCCTCTATGAGGGAGCCGCTAGCCCTAAAGGGCTAATTTGCTGCAGAAACATGGGTTTTTCACAAGTATTTCTCATCTGAAAACTTGGCAAGTGATCTTTGGCAACCAAAATCAAATTTTGTGGCACGTAATTCATCCATTTGCTTCATCAAGGGCAGGTGCAAGAGTTTGGGGGCCTTTCAAGCCTAGTTGTAGCTCTTAGTAGCCTTTTGACGCAAGCTTGCACCAGCCTGCAATACCCAGGACCATACATACAAAAATGCATCTCTAAAATATCCCATATAAGAATGCATTTAACTCACTCACCAATTCCAATCTTTAAAAATCTCATATTCTGGCAATCTCCATTCATATGTGGAAGCTTGTTTCAAATTTCTGACATACAACTATACCATTTGCATTTGGAAGCATAACTCACAATATACTAATCAAACCAATTTGGATACAGCTCAAGTCCAAAACTTCTAGCCCAATCCCAAATTAAGTACCTTCAATCATGAACTTTAAATGCTTCCAATATTCACATGAGATTATACGCATCATCCCAAATTAACACCATAACTTCCACTCATTCCCATTTCATATGGCTTTTATAAAAACCAATCACAAATCTTCATAGATTTTCATACTTATCATTCATATCAAAGAACCAAGTCATGCACCTTATACCTTAACGTACTCAATTCAGTACTTGAAAAGTATGAAACCCAAATTTCAAATGCAAATAGCTGTACCAACTCAACAATCTCCAAATCAAAGGTTTTAAACAACATTAAAGCCACCTCATAAATTAAACCAAATGTCAATAGGAATGTTTGACATTATATCAACCAAATTCAACTGCAAGGACATTCACAAACCTTTTTTCCTTTACAGCGCTTCAACTATTCGGTGCTTCCAATTCTTACTCGAACCCAGGCTTGTATATGCCCCTTTTTAATTGCGCACCAAAATATAACACATTTATTTCCTCAGTTTCATACTTTGACACTATCAATCAGTTACGATGTAATGTATTTCCATCATTACTGGTCGGTCTCAATGATTCGTACCTTCAACTTCCATTTGCCTCCTTGCTTTCCACAATTCGACATATAACATTTAATTCAACTTCGTATCAATGCTGCAACTCAATGTTAAATATATATTTGAATTTTCCATCCACAAGCCAACGATCACATTCAATTTATAAACCTGTCAATTCAATTCTCCTTTTGTTCTTTACTTACCACTGACTGCACGTCTACACCAGCGCCACACATTGATTCAAGACTGTATTCTAGATTCAGACATAGCGCTCTGAATCTGGCAAAACTCAACGCAGATCTGGCAATTACAAAGTTCAGACATAGCGCTCTTCCATGATTCTTCACTTCCGCATTTGAATTTCTTCAACTATCTGGCTCACGATGGATCCATTGCGTTCTCGATTCTGGTACTTGCCTCCATAGATCGATTCTCTGTCAATCATAATTTACCAACGCTGGAAATATCATTCCAGATTTCTGCACCCTTTCCTCAATTCACGATTTCTGGCATCTTAGAACTGAACTGAATGTGAAGCTGGAATCCAATAATTAAATTCAATTTAGAATAACCAGTAACTAAAAAAATTCATTACGTTTTCTTCATTCTAACTGAAACACAAATCTGAAGTCGAATTCTTCTGCTCAACTCAATCTGCGTTATGGATTTCCCATCCATTGAATTTAAAAAAAAACCCCGTATTCAGCATTCGTTCCTACAATTAGAATTCAATGCTGTATACAACATAATTTCAACGCATTCACCATCAAATGTCAATGTAATACTACCCCATCGAATTTTCCACAACTTGAAAAATCGAATTTCATTGTAAACGCTGTCACCTGCGCCCTTCCAACTTCGAACAGAGATTTTAACATTCCACCATGCATGCATCGAATAGCAATTTATGCTATTGACCCTCGACTTTGCAAACTTGACATTGCAGACTTAGAAGGAATTAAAAAAAACTGGTGCTCTCTGCTTTCATTTTCCATTAATCCAATTCAGACCGATATAAACAAAACCATTCATAAGCTCATGTCTAGATAACAATGTCTATATTAAAATCAATCCTTTTAACTTTGTCACATAAATCGATTCCACCATTTCTTTGATTGCAGGATTCCATTAATCGATCTTTCCAATAATTAATTCCTCAACCATATATATATACATTTAACCAGAAAATACTATAGCTTTCGCAACCAACCTCAAATGTATATATATCAAAACAAGATTACTTACAGACTTTGTTTGACCTGATATTTCAGATTGATGGCCCTTACAAAATGCCAGAGGCGTACAGCCTTGGCTATTCAAGCCTTCTTCAACCACTCTCACTCACACTCACTCAATATTTTTCTCACAAAAAGCCCTCCTATTTATACAATTTCTAAAAGCCATCACATTAAATGCTCAATCTCTTAAAATCCTCAACAAACCCCTAAATCTCTCAACATCCCTAAAGGATAGGTGTTTATCCCTAAAATCCTTAATTTATTAAATATCCTCATATCCTTAACCAATTCTCTCATATCCTCTTAATTGATAAAAGGATATTTACAAAATCCTCACCTTCTCCTATTTTAATAACAAATTAATTAATAAAATATAGAAATTGTCACACCCCCTTTATCACATATTTACAAATGAAAAACATGGTCTTGATGCTCCTGCATCAGACTCCCAATGTTGAAATTGACCATGATCACCTGATCATGTGTTTGGATTTGTGTATGCCTGGATCCCAGATTTTATTTTGTAATCCTTCCGTGTTTGTCGATTGCTTCACTGCTGTTGTCATCTGTTGTTGTCTTCCAGGTTTCCATATTTTGTGCTGTAGTGCTCCACTTGCTCTGCTCTTGCAATCTTTCACTGTCATTCTCTTGTTGTCGCTCTTTTTCTTTCTTTCGGCTCTCTTCCTCTGGGATGTCTTTATCATCAACCTCCTTATCAACTCAATTTCTCTGTCCAGTATGTCCTCTGTTTGCTGATTGTTTCCATCCCTTGGTTGCTGAATTCTCGTTCTTGCTTGCTCCTCACTTGTTGCTCTAGTTGTCACTATGAATGTTGCGGCCTCCCAAACTTCCTTTCCCTCTGCAACACTCCTTTGCTCGTCACCAGTTGAAATTTCATCTGCAATTTCTTCTTGATTATCATTTATGACAACTGCTTTGTCATCCTTCATCAGCAATCTACCCTGGACATTCATCCTCTGTTCTTCCAATTTCCTCCTTTGGAAGTCCAATTCTCTATATAACTCAATAATTTTACTTGGAGTAGACTTTGGAAAGTTTACCCGATCTTCACATGGCCTTCCTTCTGCTACATCTTCTTTAACATCTTTCAGTAGATGTTCTTCCAAACCTGCAATCACACACAAATCGTTAGTTTTAAAATCACAAGACCTTACGGTCTTGTCTGATGCTTCACTCATCAAATCTTTGGGCTGCCTTGAATCATTCATATGATTCAACTCCTCTAGCTCGTCATCACTTTCAAAAAGTAATGGTCCAGTCTCTGGGTAACATATCGAAACTTCAACGTCTTCCTTTTGCTGTAGCTCAACTGTTTCGAGCTTCTCTATCCTCTGTCTGGCATCAAGAACTTGTTCAAGTTCCCTTATTTCCTTTATCAACTGCAAATTTACCTGATGATTCCACTTCTCTTGTAGTCTCCGCCACCTCAACTTCTTCCTCATGACATAGCCATGCTTCTGGTTTTCCTCATTTCTTTGCAACATCTCCATTAACACCTCAAGCTGAACTGCGATCTCAGCCTTCTCCCTTTCATATTCCTTTTTGCTTAACTGTCGCTGTATGCCAACTGCTTTGGCATCCTTCTCCTTTTGTCCTCTGTTGTGGTTGATTTCAGAACCTTTGTGACGACTGTCACTTTCCATCTCTATGAGTTGTACTAAAGCCTCTCCAGCAGCAAGTCCTATCTTGCCGCCACTCACCTCACCAAGCCCTCCTCACTCGGTCTTTTGGCAAGCAATTGGTTCTATCTCTGGAACCTCCTTTGAGCACTTCTCTTTGCTCTTCCTGGCTTCAACTCATCTGCCTGTTCACAACTGTCTTCCTTATCCAATCTCTATTGGATTTTCTCAAGGTTCTGCCACCTCTATGTTTCACCTAGAAACTTTCACCAGCTTCCGTTATCTGTTAGTTGCAATAATATTTCAATGCAAAGACTACAATATTCAAATTCAAATAAACCCATATCACCTTACCTTCAAGATCTCGTCTGATCTTGTCCTTCCATTTGTCTGTACTTCAATTACCTTCAGAACCTCACCACTTCTGCAAATCTGTTCCGGCAAATCTTTATGCTTCCTCTGCAAAATTTCACTGTCAATCAGATTTTAAAATCTGATTCTCTTTTCCAACCTTCTGGCAACTTCAGCTGTCAGCAACAATTCCCTCTTTGCTGCAACCATCAATTCTCATTCCATTTCTTGTCAGTAAAATTCAAATCAAAATTAACCACACCCAATACCTGCTCAATTCTTCAGCTGTACTCTGGTTTGCTTTGACTGTCAGATTAAAATCTGACTTCCTTTGCCTTCATACACATCTGCTATTTCATCATTCATCACACATTCAGAATACATTTCAATTCAACAAAACCTTCTGTCTTCATTCAGAAGATAAACATTCCAACAGAGCATTCCGGCTCTGATACCAAAAATGACGCAAGCTTGCACCAGCCTGCAATACCCAGGACCATACATACAAAAATGCATCTCTAAAATATCCCATATAAGAATGCATTTAACTCACTCACCAATTCCAATCTTTAAAAATCTCATATTCTGGCAATCTCCATTCATATGTGGAAGCTTGTTTCAAATTTCTGACATACAACTATACCATTTGCATTTGGAAGCATAACTCACAATATACTAATCAAACCAATTTGGATACAGCTCAAGTCCAAAACTTCTAGCCCAATCCCAAATTAAGTACCTTCAATCATGAACTTTAAATGCTTCCAATATTCACATGAGATTATACGCATCATCCCAAATTAACACCATAACTTCCACTCATTCCCATTTCATATGGCTTTTATAAAAACCAATCACAAATCTTCATAGATTTTCATACTTATCATTCATATCAAAGAACCAAGTCATGCACCTTATACCTTAACGTACTCAATTCAGTACTTGAAAAGTATGAAACCCAAATTTCAAACGCAAATAGCTGTACCAACTCAACAATCTCCAAATCAAAGGTTTTAAACAACATTAAAGCCACCTCATAAATTAAACCAAATGTCAATAGGAATGTTTGACATTATATCAACCAAATTCAACTGCAAGGACATTCACAAACCTTTTTTCCTTTACAGCGCTTCAACTATTCGGTGCTTCCAATTCTTACTCGAACCCAGGCTTGTATATGCCCCTTTTTAATTGCGCACCAAAATATAACACATTTATTTCCTCAGTTTCATACTTTGACACTATCAATCAGTTACGATGTAATGTATTTCCATCATTACTGGTCGGTCTCAATGATTCGTACCTTCAACTTCCATTTGCCTCCTTGCTTTCCACAATTCGACATATAACATTTAATTCAACTTCGTATCAATGCTGCAACTCAATGTTAAATATATATTTGAATTTTCCATCCACAAGCCAACGATCACATTCAATTTATAAACCTGTCAATTCAATTCTCCTTTTGTTCTTTACTTACCACTGACTGCACGTCTACACCAGCGCCACACATTGATTCAAGACTGTATTCTAGATTCAGACATAGCGCTCTGAATCTGGCAAAACTCAACGCAGATCTGGCAATTACAAAGTTCAGACATAGCGCTCTTCCATGATTCTTCACTTCCGCATTTGAATTTCTTCAACTATCTGGCTCACGATGGATCCATTGCGTTCTCGATTCTGGTACTTGCCTCCATAGATCGATTCTCTGTCAATCATAATTTACCAACGCTGGAAATATCATTCCAGATTTCTGCACCCTTTCCTCAATTCACGATTTCTGGCATCTTAGAACTGAACTGAATGTGAAGCTGGAATCCAATAATTAAATTCAATTTAGAATAACCAGTAACTAAAAAAATTCATTACGTTTTCTTCATTCTAACTGAAACACAAATCTGAAGTCGAATTCTTCTGCTCAACTCAATCTGCGTTATGGATTTCCCATCCATTGAATTTAAAAAAAACCCCGTATTCAGCATTCGTTCCTACAATTAGAATTCAATGCTGTATACAACATAATTTCAACGCATTCACCATCAAATGTCAATGTAATACTACCCCATCGAATTTTCCACAACTTGAAAAATCGAATTTCATTGTAAACGCTGTCACCTGCGCCCTTCCAACTTCGAACAGAGATTTTAACATTCCACCATGCATGCATCGAATAGCAATTTATGCTATTGACCCTCGACTTTGCAAACTTGACATTGCAGACTTAGAAGGAATTAAAAAAAACTGGTGCTCTCTGCTTTCATTTTCCATTAATCCAATTCAGACCGATATAAACAAAACCATTCATAAGCTCATGTCTAGATAACAATGTCTATATTAAAATCAATCCTTTTAACTTTGTCACATAAATCGATTCCACCATTTCTTTGATTGCAGGATTCCATTAATCGATCTTTCCAATAATTAATTCCTCAACCATATATATATACATTTAACCAGAAAATACTATAGCTTTCGCAACCAACCTCAAATGTATATATATCAAAACAAGATTACTTACAGACTTTGTTTGACCTGATATTTCAGATTGATGGCCCTTACAAAATGCCAGAGGCGTACAGCCTTGGCTATTCAAGCCTTCTTCAACCACTCTCACTCACACTCACTCAATATTTTTCTCACAAAAAGCCCTCCTATTTATACAATTTCTAAAAGCCATCACATTAAATGCTCAATCTCTTAAAATCCTCAACAAACCCCTAAATCTCTCAACATCCCTAAAGGATAGGTGTTTATCCCTAAAATCCTTAATTTATTAAATATCCTCATATCCTTAACCAATTCTCTCATATCCTCTTAATTGATAAAAGGATATTTACAAAATCCTCACCTTCTCCTATTTTAATAACAAATTAATTAATAAAATATAGAAATTGTCACACCCCCTTTATCACATATTTACAAATGAAAAACATGGTCTTGATGCTCCTGCATCAGACTCCCAATGTTGAAATTGACCATGATCACCTGATCATGTGTTTGGATTTGTGTATGCCTGGATCCCAGATTTTATTTTGTAATCCTTCCGTGTTTGTCGATTGCTTCACTGCTGTTGTCATCTGTTGTTGTCTTCCAGGTTTCCATATTTTGTGCTGTAGTGCTCCACTTGCTCTGCTCTTGCAATCTTTCACTGTCATTCTCTTGTTGTCGCTCTTTTTCTTTCTTTCGGCTCTCTTCCTCTGGGATGTCTTTATCATCAACCTCCTTATCAACTCAATTTCTCTGTCCAGTATGTCCTCTGTTTGCTGATTGTTTCCATCCCTTGGTTGCTGAATTCTCGTTCTTGCTTGCTCCTCACTTGTTGCTCTAGTTGTCACTATGAATGTTGTGGCCTCCCAAACTTCCTTTCCCTCTGCAACACTCCTTTGCTCGTCACCAGTTGAAATTTCATCTGCAATTTCTTCTTGATTATCATTTATGACAACTGATTTGTCATCCTTCATCAGCAATCTACCCTGGACATTCATCCTCTGTTCTTCCAATTTCCTCCTTTGGAAGTCCAATTCTCTATATAACTCAATAATTTTACTTGGAGTAGACTTTGGAAAGTTTACCCGATCTTCACATGGCCTTCCTTCTGCTACATCTTCTTTAACATCTTTCAGTAGATGTTCTTCCAAACCTGCAATCACACACAAATCGTTAGTTTTAAAATCACAAGACCTTACGGTCTTGTCTGATGCTTCACTCATCAAATCTTTGGGCTGCCTTGAATCATTCATATGATTCAACTCCTCTAGCTCGTCATCACTTTCAAAAAGTAATGGTCCAGTCTCTGGGTAACATATCGAAACTTCAACGTCTTCCTTTTGCTGTAGCTCAACTGTTTCGAGCTTCTCTATCCTCTGTCTGGCATCAAGAACTTGTTCAAGTTCCCTTATTTCCTTTATCAACTGCAAATTTACCTGATGATTCCACTTCTCTTGTAGTCTCCGCCACCTCAACTTCTTCCTCATGACATAGCCATGCTTCTGGTTTTCCTCATTTCTTTGCAACATCTCCATTAACACCTCAAGCTGAACTGCGATCTCAGCCTTCTCCCTTTCATATTCCTTTTTGCTTAACTGTCGCTGTATGCCAACTGCTTTGGCATCCTTCTCCTTTTGTCCTCTGTTGTGGTTGATTTCAGAACCTTTGTGACGACTGTCACTTTCCATCTCTATGAGTTGTACTAAAGCCTCTCCAGCAGCAAGTCCTATCTTGCCGCCACTCACCTCACCAAGCCCTCCTCACTCGGTCTTTTGGCAAGCAATTGGTTCTATCTCTGGAACCTCCTTTGAGCACTTCTCTTTGCTCTTCCTGGCTTCAACTCATCTGCCTGTTCACAACTGTCTTCCTTATCCAATCTCTATTGGATTTTCTCAAGGTTCTGCCACCTCTATGTTTCACCTAGAAACTTTCACCAGCTTCCGTTATCTGTTAGTTGCAATAATATTTCAATGCAAAGACTACAATCTTCAAATTCAAATAAACCCATATCACCTTACCTTCAAGATCTCGTCTGATCTTGTCCTTCCATTTGTCTGTACTTCAATTACCTTCAGAACCTCACCACTTCTGCAAATCTGTTCCGGCAAATCTTTATGCTTCCTCTGCAAAATTTCACTGTCAATCAGATTTTAAAATCTGATTCTCTTTTCCAACCTTCTGGCAACTTCAGCTGTCAGCAACAATTCCCTCTTTGCTGCAACCATCAATTCTCATTCCATTTCTTGTCAGTAAAATTCAAATCAAAATTAACCACACCCAATACCTGCTCAATTCTTCAGCTGTACTCTGGTTTGCTTTGACTGTCAGATTAAAATCTGACTTCCTTTGCCTTCATACACATCTGCTATTTCATCATTCATCACACATTCAGAATACATTTCAATTCAACAAAACCTTCTGTCTTCATTCAGAAGATAAACATTCCAACAGAGCATTCCGGCTCTGATACCAAAAATGACGCAAGCTTGCACCAGCCTGCAATACCCAGGACCATACATACAAAAATGCATCTCTAAAATATCCCATATAAGAATGCATTTAACTCACTCACCAATTCCAATCTTTAAAAATCTCATATTCTGGCAATCTCCATTCATATGTGGAAGCTTGTTTCAAATTTCTGACATACAACTATACCATTTGCATTTGGAAGCATAACTCACAATATACTAATCAAACCAATTTGGATACAGCTCAAGTCCAAAACTTCTAGCCCAATCCCAAATTAAGTACCTTCAATCATGAACTTTAAATGCTTCCAATATTCACATGAGATTATACGCATCATCCCAAATTAACACCATAACTTCCACTCATTCCCATTTCATATGGCTTTTATAAAAACCAATCACAAATCTTCATAGATTTTCATACTTATCATTCATATCAAAGAACCAAGTCATGCACCTTATACCTTAACGTACTCAATTCAGTACTTGAAAAGTATGAAACCCAAATTTCAAACGCAAATAGCTGTACCAACTCAACAATCTCCAAATCAAAGGTTTTAAACAACATTAAAGCCACCTCATAAATTAAACCAAATGTCAATAGGAATGTTTGACATTATATCAACCAAATTCAACTGCAAGGACATTCACAAACCTTTTTTCCTTTACAGCGCTTCAACTATTCGGTGCTTCCAATTCTTACTCGAACCCAGGCTTGTATATGCCCCTTTTTAATTGCGCACCAAAATATAACACATTTATTTCCTCAGTTTCATACTTTGACACTATCAATCAGTTACGATGTAATGTATTTCCATCATTACTGGTTGGTCTCAATGATTCGTACCTTCAACTTCCATTTGCCTCCTTGCTTTCCACAATTCGACATATAACATTTAATTCAACTTCGTATCAATGCTGCAACTCAATGTTAAATATATATTTGAATTTTCCATCCACAAGCCAACGATCACATTCAATTTATAAACCTGTCAATTCAATTCTCCTTTTGTTCTTTACTTACCACTGACTGCACGTCTACACCAGCGCCACACATTGATTCAAGACTGTATTCTAGATTCAGACATAGCGCTCTGAATCTGGCAAAACTCAACGCAGATCTGGCAATTACAAAGTTCAGACATAGCGCTCTTCCATGATTCTTCACTTCCGCATTTGAATTTCTTCAACTATCTGGCTCACGATGGATCCATTGCGTTCTCGATTCTGGTACTTGCCTCCATAGATCGATTCTCTGTCAATCATAATTTACCAACGCTGGAAATATCATTCCAGATTTCTGCACCCTTTCCTCAATTCACGATTTCTGGCATCTTAGAACTGAACTGAATGTGAAGCTGGAATCCAATAATTAAATTCAATTTAGAATAACCAGTAACTAAAAAAATTCATTACGTTTTCTTCATTCTAACTGAAACACAAATCTGAAGTCGAATTCTTCTGCTCAACTCAATCTGCGTTATGGATTTCCCATCCATTGAATTTAAAAAAAAACCCCGTATTCAGCATTCGTTCCTACAATTAGAATTCAATGCTGTATACAACATAATTTCAACGCATTCACCATCAAATGTCAATGTAATACTACCCCATCGAATTTTCCACAACTTGAAAAATCGAATTTCATTGTAAACGCTGTCACCTGCGCCCTTCCAACTTCGAACAGAGATTTTAACATTCCACCATGCATGCATCGAATAGCAATTTATGCTATTGACCCTCGACTTTGCAAACTTGACATTGCAGACTTAGAAGGAATTAAAAAAAACTGGTGCTCTCTGCTTTCATTTTCCATTAATCCAATTCAGACCGATATAAACAAAACCATTCATAAGCTCATGTCTAGATAACAATGTCTATATTAAAATCAATCCTTTTAACTTTGTCACATAAATCGATTCCACCATTTCTTTGATTGCAGGATTCCATTAATCGATCTTTCCAATAATTAATTCCTCAACCATATATATATACATTTAACCAGAAAATACTATAGCTTTCGCAACCAACCTCAAATGTATATATATCAAAACAAGATTACTTACAGACTTTGTTTGACCTGATATTTCAGATTGATGGCCCTTACAAAATGCCAGAGGCGTACAGCCTTGGCTATTCAAGCCTTCTTCAACCACTCTCACTCACACTCAATATTTTTCTCACAAAAAGCCCTCCTATTTATACAATTTCTAAAAGCCATCACATTAAATGCTCAATCTCTTAAAATCCTCAACAAACCCCTAAATCTCTCAACATCCCTAAAGGATAGGTGTTTATCCCTAAAATCCTTAATTTATTAAATATCCTCATATCCTTAACCAATTCTCTCATATCCTCTTAATTGATAAAAGGATATTTACAAAATCCTCACCTTCTCCTATTTTAATAACAAATTAATTAATAAAATATAGAAATTGTCACACCCCCTTTATCACATATTTACAAATGAAAAACATGGTCTTGATGCTCCTGCATCACCTTTGCAAGCCTAGCTGCAGGCCTAGAGAGGCTTAGTAATATCATTGCATGTGGTTTTGGAAGCTAATAATTTCTTTTGCAGGCCTAACATCATTTTTTGCAGGGGTTTGAAGTGGATTCTCACTGAATATTTGCTATTTAATCCATGAGGGTTTGATTTTTTAGGCTAATTAGTTGTTTTAAAGGGCTACAATCCATCTTGAAGAAGTTTCGTGGGCTCAAATTAGCCTCTAGGCCTAGCCGCAAGCCTGGAAGGCCATTTCTACCACAGCCACAAGGGTTCCAAGGGTTTCTATCCCTAAACACAGCCCCTAGAGGGCCCATTAGCCCTAGCCGCTAACATTTAGAGGCTTCTTCTATCACTAGAAATGGTTCTAGGTCTAATCATTTGTGTTTGCACGTGTTCAAGGGCCTAATCATTGCCAAATCGCTCCGCTTTGATGCCTCAAGCTTGTCCCGATTCCCAACTTGGAAAACTTGGTATTCAAGCAAGGCCTTAAGGCCTAAAGGGTTTGCTCTCATCCCTTTCCTCTCTTTTCTTGACAGTGACATTAATAATCAGATCTGAAGTAACCTATTGCAAAACATAATTACAAGCCCTAAACACTCCTAAATTTACTCATAACGTTCCCGTAAAAAGAACTAATGTTTTGGTGATCTTTCATAAATCTTGGGGTGGTCTATCTTGATTATTAAAGGTCTGATATAAAAATCTCAAAGGTCTGATCTGAGTTTGCAGATGTCTGATCTAAGCATACGAGTATCTTCACATTGATAATCTTGCCTCACATTTTGCACTAAAATTGGTCATTGGACTTTTATAATATTTCTTGGTATTCTGTGATAAGTTTTGTGACCGATTTCTTGTTGACAGTGAGCTCATTCTTGACCGTGGTAAGATCTGATCTATTCTTGAGATTATACATTTATTGGCATTTAAGAAGGGTCAATGAATGATAAAAGCATTGGTGCATCTCTCTCTTTCTTGGTCTTGAGGATAAGCCATTGTCCTTGCTTTCTAGCTCTTTGCATTCTTGCATCATTACATTGTGTTTCTCTTTCTGGCATCCATAGTTAGATGCATTTAATAGTCTCTTCATACATTGTGATTCATTGTTAGCAATCTCATTGCTTGTTGCTATTGTGTCTAAAGAACATTAAAGTTCCTCTTGTTCTGCATTGTCTCGCATCATAAGTGTAAGAGAATTATTCTAATTGACACATCTAATAAGCATCTTGAGTAATAAGTATTGCTAATCATGTTTCATTGAGATAAAGTAAATTTCTAAAGTGCTTCATTCATTAAATATTGTCATCTTGTAATCTTGAGTTGAGAAGTAACATTTTGAGCATTGGAGCATTTGATATACTTGTGATCTCATTAAAGCAATCAATCATTTGCATCTTCATTCTAAGTTAAAAGTGCATATTTAAAAGTCACCTCAAAGCATAAGCTTTCTTGTAAGAGAGATAGGACCGCCTTCTTCATCCAATTTGATGAGTCCAGACCCTTATTCGCAGTTAACACAATTGGCCGTGCAGTTCTCTCGTGGAAAATCCCTTGTAGGAACGGAGGCAATTGGGTGGTTAGAACTCCTAGGTGGGTATCGTTAATGAGGAATTAGCCTCCTTCCCCAGCACTTCTCTCTACAACTTGTGTTTGTGACCTTCAAAATAATTGAGAAGAAGGATTCACCTAAAATAGGCATCTACTTAAAATTAACCAAGATCTTCCATCTCAAATTAGATTAGGTCCTGCACTTCATTTAGATAGATTTTGCATCTTGCAGCAATTGTTCATCCAATAACTTGAAGTATTAATCTCTATTGTGCAAGTAATTAGTTCTAAGGCATTGGTCCCTCATTCATAATCTCAAGAAATCTAATCTTGGTGTGCTTAATAAACTTACTTGTCACTTAATTTTAATTCAAGTTGCTAGGCTATTCAATTGTATCACCTAGACTTTCATCATCTCACCCACAGGGACTCCCCCCCTTAGCCTGCATTTAGGAGATGGCTTAAACAGAAAGGGCAAGGATCAAAGTGACAACCCCTGCCATGAGTATTGTCGCATAAGGTGTACAATTTGGGCAACAACAAAACCAACATTGGTTCTGGCCATATGATCCTAGAGGGGGAAGTAGGAGCAAGGGATACTCCTAACAGCCAAGGTCAAAAGAAAGAAGCTTTGAATAGATCATTGGTTGCTCCTATGGAACTAGGAGGTAATCAGACAGGTTGGGGATGCCCTACTCTAGAACTATCTAGAGCTAGTCCCTCTGGTGCTTTGAGGGCATGTGAATTAATGTACGGTTCAGCATCGTCGAACTAGTCTTATGATATTTGTCAATACCCTGAAGGGCGAGGTTGAGAAGAGACCCAAAATATCACTGGTGCACCTTGAACTTTTGCCCATCGCTTGTGGTTCTGATTTGATGGATCCACCTGAAAGTATGAGGTGATCATCCCGAACATCCCAAGGTGGGGCATGATGTGTAGGAACTGAGATTTGAGTTTGAAAATCTCCTAGATGAAGAGGGTTAAGCATCATTGGTCCTAGTACCTAAAGAAAGTAAAGAGGAAGCCTCTCAAATCCCAATACAGGTAATGATAGTCCTCTGATCTCACATAGTATAAGGGGCACCTAAAAATGAGGTGCCTTTGTCCTTGGCTCCTATAGGTGGCACATTTGGCAGATCCTATCAGACTGTTGTATATGATGATCAGACTCTATCCAGAATCTATGAGAACCAACTTGAAATTGTCCCAGCAAAATCCTAAGCAAATGCATCCAATATCTGTGTGTAAGGGGGGCGAACTATGATGCCATCTTGCAATTACAAAAGGTGTTGTAGGTAGAAGGATATCTTCAAGCCCGGGTGCTTTAGAGGTAAGTCCAAGTGACTTGAATGTACAAGATATAGATATCCTCTCTATGATGGTTGCATTCAGTACATGTCAAGTCGGCAAGAGATGGCTAGGTGCATCTAGGGAGAATTTGAGTGGGGGAAGGCACTCTGAGGAGATAGTGACTAGAGAAACCAAGATGTCCCAGAGAACCAACCTCGAATGCATTCTGAAGGGGGACGGGGGGGTATTCAAGGTGAGAGCCTTTGATGAGCAAGAGCAAGATAGGCGGTACCTTTCTCTCCTAGTGGCAAAGTCTCTGAAAGACCTGACTCTTTCAAGGAAAGACACAAACCGAAAAATGACCTCAAGCGAAATGGGTGGACACCGAACTATGCCTAAATGATGGGTTGTGGAACTATCCACTTATAGCAGATGATGTGTCTAAGAAGCAAGGCCTAGACTCTCCAAGCTAGCCCAATCTATCTACAACAAGCTCAGCCCCTAGACTTGGAAACCATAAAGAACTGTGGGTCTAATAATCACCTCCATGTGGTGAAGTTTGGACAAGATATCTTGAAACTAACTCTGGAAACACTATCTCTCAATGAGGGCAAGGGAACCATATCCTTTACTAAGTCAAGGCTGGGGGGCCTATCACATGCCAAAATGAGTAAATGTGTGTTGAAGTTGTAACTAGGTTCAGTCTTCATAATTTTCATTATATCATTATGTATTTTATGTAAAAACAAAAGAAAAATATTTATTATTTTCTAGCATGTTCATGTTTTATTTAAGTCAAAATAAAAATGTAAAAGGGCATGTTCTTCATGACCCTTGAAAAAGAAGCAAATTTGAATTTTTGAAAAGCATCATTTGTCCTCCAATTTGCCAAGTCGGCCTGCTCAAAGGACATGTCATTTCGAATGAAGAAACAACTCTATATTGGCACTCTATCCTCCACCATTTGGCAACCAATTTGGATCTTTATCTATGGGAGAAATTCAGACTGCTATGCAAGCTTTCTGTGGACTAATATATCTGAAGTGTGATCTTTTTGTTGCACTATATATCTGAAATGTGCGAGTTCTCTGTGACACAAGATCCCTGAAGTATGCAAGCATCTTCAAGGGAGTTCGTAAAGCATCTCTGAGGCAGATTGTACACCAACTCTGAGGCAAAAAGAAAGACATTCTCTAAGGCAATTTATGAAGCAAACCATGCGAATTTTCTGAGCAGAACTAAGGGTAATACATGCGGCATATCTTGGACAGAATTCTGACAAGCCTATTGTTTCATGGACAGTTGACTTGGCACTTGGGTCACTGGCCAGTTTATCTTTGACTTGGATTTCTTCTGTTGACTAAAGAATCTATAAGGAAAGGATTGTTGGGTTTTCCCCTTGTTGGTTTTGCCCTGGCCTCTAGCCTAATCTCTGGTGTCTTTTGTCTTTTGTGCACTATGATCTCTCTACTTTCTTTATGCTTTCGAATGTATAATTGCTCGATGATATAACTGAATAAAGTAAGGGCTAATAGGAAACATATATATCAGTCACAAGTAATTATCATGTTAAGAAATTCTATTTTGCTTTTGAATTTCAACACTGTGAAGTTTGAACAGTAGCCCCAAGTAGGTGTAAGTTGTGGGGATCTCAATCTCAATACCCCTGTAGTAGAAATGTAAGTCGGAAAGAGATCTCGTCAATGCATTGAAGTTCAAAACCTTGGTTTTTCCCACATTGACCATCAACTATCAAAGGTCATAAAAGTGGGACAATGTGTCAATCTGTCTCTGCAAGCCCTCAGGCATAGAATCCAGCAAGACCAAGTCATCAGTGAAAAGAAGGAGTGAAATCAGCACCCGATGTAGAAGACAGCCATCTCCCTCCTGGATATGCTCATGTAGGAAAGACTCCATCTCATCAGTATAGATCTCAAAGAGGGTCGGCAAGAGGAGGCATCCCTATTTCAAAGTTGTTAGATCCCACAATGTACGAGCAGTTGATAGGTTCCTTGATGTATTTGATCAACACCATGCCAAATAAATGCTTTGTAGTGAACACTGGGAGGCTGGAGTCAATTCATGGTGAAGCCAAGGCGACAAAATTGGGTAGCAGCCAAGCATGTGCCCAAGTATTTGAAGGGCATAGTGGAGTATTGTCTGAGATATCTTGGAGATCATGAAGTGAAGTTGCACTGTTATTCAAACTCAGATTGGGAAAGGAGTGTAGCTAACAGGAAGAGAACCTGAAGGTGCTGCTTCAGCTTGGCATCATTGATGTTGTGGTTCAAGTTACTTGCACAATTGTTTGATCAAGAATTGAAATATATAGTCATTTACCATGAGAATCAGAATTTTATCAAACACTCTGAGAATCCAATGTGTCAGGACAGGTCCAACCATACAGAGATCAGATATCACTTCATATGAGACAAGGTTCAGAAGGGAGCAGTGAAGCTCCAACATATTCCCACAAATCATAAGGTCACTGATATTTTGACCATGCCCCTGGCAAAAGAGGAGTTTGAGGCATTCAAAGATAGACTTGGATTGGTAAAGAATTCCTTCCTCACTAAAAGATAGTGTTGAGAATTATAGCTAGGACAATAACATATACACAGGTTCAGTGTGAACACGTGAGTAGTTTGAAGTATTATTGAAAAAGTGATTGAGTAGGTTGCGCGACCAAGTGAGAGAGAGTGCACAGACAGCCAGGAAAGAGGCATTTCTGAGCAGGGCACAATTCCATACAATTGTACAAAACAGTCTCGTAAAGTCATACAGACAATACCATATAAATCTGTACAATGCTGTCTGGTCCCGTTGTTACTATATGAATGGAGGTGCTTCCCCTTGCAAACTATGTAGAATGGAGAAAAAAGAAAACCTAAATCAAATTCCTTCCAGCACAGAATAGACTTATAGCATAACTGCAGTGAGCTCAACATTGGATGGACTTGGATCAGATCGCTCCTGCTGCTTTTCATCTATGAAACACAAGGACAGAAATTAGGTCGAAACCGTTTCAACAGTAAGCTAATATGGACAATAATGCCAGTACGTCAGGACAGGGGAGTAGCAATATTCCCAATTCCAGCATTTCAGCAGGGAGCATTCAACCTCCTGTCGTGGCCAGCTCTACCCCAATTATTCCCAGTCAGATGGCAGTATGGAATCAATACAGTCATACAGCAGACATACAGTTTGCACAGCACAGAAATATTGGTTCTAGAATTTTTCAGCAGGGGTACATATCAAGCAGACTGTAGAAGCTCAAGTTTAAGGTGATTTCTGTAACTGTAAAGTACCTTTTTGTGGACAGCATGTGGAGGTTTCATTGTAAGTTTTTCGTGGGAATGAAAAAAGCTGATTTCAAGGAGTAATTACCTGTGTATGGGTGAAACTGTTTTATGCTTCTGCTATTTAATTTCTATATATTGTGTGATTGATGCTATGGTCTGCAATTTAATTTCAGCATTAATTAAATTCAATAATCCACTTGTTCAATTGAGATCCTACGGGCATTAGTCACCTATGGCTTGAAATTTTCACATGAGTGAGACTGCAATTAGAAACTACCTGAAATTCTAATTGTCTAAAAAAAAAAGATAAAGAGGCAATTACTTTGATTATCTCCTTCAGGTTTTCAAAACATGATAATGGATCGGTTTGAAAAGGAAAAATAACATCAAGATAGATATACATAGAAAACTGAATTCACAACCACAATAAGCCTCTACTGGAAAACCTAGTCATTGTGCTACAATATTGAATCAATCAAAAGTTCCTAATGCAGACCGATGAGAGGAAATTCAGCATGACAAGAGGGTGCAAGGGGTCGACGTAATGCACAATCAACAAGAATCAGACTTAGACTACAAAGTAAAATTAAGAGACCCAAAATTATCACTTTGATAGTAGCTGAAAGACCAGGGCTTCGACATGTTACTTCTTAGAGAAAACATGTTGACTTGCAAGGCAAGATTTGTCACACAAATGATTGACACATAAGGCAAGCCTTGATGACCTGGCATGACAGAGTGTCGAACATGTGAAGTCGCTTTTATTGGACCAATGGACCCTTCCAGTATTTATTGAGACAGAACTTCAGAAGTTTTCAAGATAAGTATTCACTGTCTTTGCAAACATTTCTTAAAAACACAAACCAAGCAGAAGGTGAGAATCAGATTCGGCCTGTAACAACATGACTGCAATATATGCACATCCACAACACAGCTTCATTTTGTCACTCTGGTGCACATCAAAACTGTCCACTACAATATACATCCCAAGTTGATAATTCTGGATGGCTTTGCAACTAATATGACAACCAAAACTATTTTACAGCACACTCATACTTGGACAATCTTCTATGCTGAACTTTGCTTTAGTGTGACCTCTCCAATTATGGACTTAGTGGATCTCTAACTCCATCCAAGGTCATATTTTGAGATGATGAAACCACAAATTAATGTTCAGGGACCAATTGTGTCTTTTGTCACATGAAGAATAACAATGAAAGTTAAGTGGCATTAACCATGTATGTCTCTCATCATATGGGAGATTTGATAATGGACATACCCTATTCACACACTCAAGGTACTCAGTATGAAGGTTGAATCACCAATTACCCCAGTAGCTGCTTGGATGTGTGGACGAGTTAAGAGAATGGTCTGTAACAACAGGAATACCCACTACACAATGTTTAATTCGATCATAACTATAACATACTTTTCCTTCTCTGGTAGGCATGGATCCATGCTATCTTTAAAATGCTCTTTCGTCTCTATTTGTTTCAGACAAGAAGAAATATTTCCTAACAATTAACCACACTAAAAAGAGGGTAAACCAAAGAACCTCCACATTTCTATGAGAAATAATGTCAGGTTTTCAACTGGTGCAACTGATCTGTATTGACCATAATATTGGCATGCTTAGAGCCAAGAGAAACACCAATGATTAGTTGGTATAGGTAACAATAAATACACACCTAATGCAGATCCCATTGACACATAATGCATTATTTTAAAACGAAGCTATTTCAATAAAAATAAGGAAGAACACCTGAAATTTTCTGTACTTTCATTTGGATTAGGTCCATCAATAGGCCATCTTTCTGGCTTGAATTTATCTGCATCCACCCAATGATGAGGTGACCTATGAAGGTTCCACAATGAAATAAAAATATCCTCATCCCTGCAATACCAAATGCAATCCACAGCTGATGAACAGAGCTGAAAGAGATAGCCTTGATATTATAGGAAGGAAAAAGTACAGTACTCTATAGTGATGAAGAGAAGAAAAAACTACTTTCACAGACAAAGCTGTGTATAGAAATAGTAGCATGCTAGACTGGTCCCACTCAGGATGCTTTCCCAAGTTCTTATAGAAGTGATGAGTTATTTCTCAATGAGATGATACGATTTTGAACAAGACAATGTTAATTAACAAGGGTATGCTCACTTCTTAATAGGGTATCCACCAAGCACGTCATCTTCAAGAGACCTACGGATCAACACTGGTGGTTGAGGGTAGAGTCGTAGTCCCTGCAGAGAACCACCAAGAAACAAATACATCAGAAACCAAGTTTTCCTAAATATTCAAGCCATCCCAAAAAATAAGAACAACAATACTAGCCTCTTTCTAGACCAAAATACCACTTATCAGCTTTACCTCATTAATAACACGAGTTGTGTACTTGAGATTCTTCATGTCTTGAATAGTAGGAAGTCGGTCTCCAAGTACTGAATCAACCTGTCAATGTTATGAACCAATTCAACTGAGGATTCTATATCCTATTAAAAACAAAAAGGTAGTTAACAAGGTCTGTGAAGAGTGGGGGGGAGACTCATCCCAATAATACAAAGGGCAAAGAAACAATCGTTTGAACTAGATTACTAATAAAAGCACTGAGAGATGTACAAATTGCATGTAACCAAACCTCTCTTTGAAGCTTCAATTGAACTTCAGGGTTCTGCACAAAACAATTTCAAAATATAAACAATTATTCCATTGGAAAGGCTTACAACCCATTAAGATTTCAATAGCATTCAAAATATGTGCATAGAAAGTCATTGCAAAGGGAAAATGATAAATAATCACTCTTAACCTTCCTCTTTGTGAAATAGGGTCACAATTGCTTATAGTTAAAACTTGAAATTACTAAATGCTATGGTGAAACAAAAGGGAGAAAGCAAGAAAAGGGATAAGACATGGAGATACACGTTGTACTGCTGTTCATTACGTAATATATGATTTAATTTCCTCAATGGAAAAGGTAAAAAAGGAGAAGACTAACACCAAGGAACCCATGGTACCGAATTCAAGATATGAACCCTCATAACATTGCTCACAGTTAGAAATAAGTAATTACTACTAATTTCTTCTGATGTTCTAGTATTTTCTGTAGCTTTGTCAGCTCTCCAAGGTTTTCTTTCGTTTTGGGTACTTATTTCTGCCTAAAATATATTTTGCTCAAGAAGAAGAATACAAATAGAAGCACTAAATGTCAAAGCTTGTTACTACCTGAAAATGCATGCTCATTTCGCATTTTCAGAGACACTCTTTTTGGCAGCACTGTGCCAGGAGATTTTAACATTACGACTTTGGTACTGTATGGGAAATCTGGTTCGAGTATCATCTTGTTTATCTATCACTTACTTTATTTTGGAAGAAGAGAAGGTATTCATGGCTCTACTATGAAAATGGATGAAAGATGAACCATTGAGTGTCAAGCAAGTTGTAGCTTACAACTCAAGGCTCCCATACTAGCCTCAAATCCACCTCCAAGTCGATTGCCTTTTGTCCCCATACTAGCCTCCCATTTATCCTTATCTTTGAGCAAGAGCTTGGAAACTTTGCCCCAGAGAGGTTAATGTAGCCAAAAGAACGTTCAAATCCTATATAGCCACAACGTAAGAAATGATAAAAGGCAAAAGATGGATGGGACAATATTGTAGCGTGTGGACAAAAGCCTAGCCTGAGCTCTACCCCCTCATTAACCCTCACCTAATTCCTAGCATACCATGATCTATCCAAATAAAAAGAATTTTGAATGTCCCAACACCAACAAGCAATAAAATGCTACAACTTTAATAGGTAATTGACGCATCTATTGAGCTTATAACCAATACTATGCTATGCAAAGAAAAGAAAATCTAATCGATGCATCTATTGAGCTTATAACAAAAACTATGCTATGCAAAGAAAAGAAAATCATTCAAGTAAAGGGCACACAAGAGGGGTGGTAAAATTAGGCCGAGGAAAAGGGTAACTCAGCCCTCCATGATTGCTCCCTCTTCACATTATTCACTCAAGGTGTTGGAACTCCATAAGCTAGCACCAAGACTGTGGCATTCTTCCATGATGTTGTCCTATTCCATGACCAATTTTCACATGCACCTATTGACCGATGAGTTAACCTAGAAACTATTCATCCCCTTGGGGATGGAAGCACCTAATTTGGTCTTTGGATAACATGTGATATCTAATTGTGGTAACTTCTCTACAGATCATCAACTAGAAAGACATTTGAAGGCAATGCTTGTGTGAAGTACTCTTGTGTCTTTTGCATTAAATATGGTCCACTATGATACCTTTATGTTTACTTACATATGATGACGATCTCACTTGATCTTGCGGGTATGTTTCAGATGTTTCTCCCTAGGTACACATGATGGTCTCTTAAGGGATGGTTGAAACTTTTCCAGCGCCTTGATGAGGACATCCAGCCTAGCATGATGGCACTTCTACACATTGTTGCCACCACATTGACCACCTTCAGATGAGCATTGAACTTAGGATGGATCCAACACAAATGTTTGTCACCTTCTTTCTCTTCGAAAGCTAAAATGTTGCACAAAGAGGTCAGGACATTACTAGGATTGGTGTGTACCCGAGTGAGCCTAAGACGTCCCTAGGTTGCCCCTGCACCTACTTGATGGATGTTGCCTTATTCCTAGAACCTATTGATGATGAGGAAAACTGTGATGGCTTTGAATGGATGGTACTCTCCAACTTGATGATGACATCATACTCTAGGGCTAAGACATTACCCTTGCATGGCCTAGAATGATGACATGTGGCTCATTAATGATGACGTTTGTGGTTGAGGAGATATAAGAATTGAGGTTGTACCTTTGATGTTGGGGAGATGGATTGGGGTGAAGAGCATTTTTTTACCCATTCCTAGCACCTTGCTTGAGGGAGATCTTCACTTATGGAGGATGACATCATGCATGGAGGGCCTTCCACTCACACATCTGGGTTAAAAGAAAGTTTTTTGCTAAGTTTTTAGATTGAGATAGCTATGTTTTAAGTTGGCTTGCGACCTATTGAACTTGTCAACTCTTGAAGTTATATTTTCGGAGCTTTTGAGTCTAAATTAAGACAAATTCGACATGGTTTCCCTCGTATAAATAGATGGAAATCGAATTGTCGTGGACATTGTCACACACACTCTTATTTTTCCTCTTGTGAAAGAGTGTGTACTAGTAATCTAGTCTTCTTGGATGCAATGGATCAATAAAGGATAGCAACCTGTCTTGGGGAGGATAAAATTGGCTTGGAATGATTTTCTTGGATTGATGTAGTGATTATTTGTGCAAGTTTATTGTGAGTATCTTCTTCCATTTTGCGAAGTTGTAGAATTAGGGTTTCTACGAAGTTTTCATGCAATGTTGATTATTTTATGGTTATAGATTCCGCTTTGTAAAATTTGTCACCAGGTATCCATTAAGAAAACAAGAGTTGCATTCCTTGATCTTAAGTCTCCATTGAAATTGAAAATCGCTAGGGCTTGATTGAGAGTATACTATCTCTAGCTCACTCCAACCAAGGTCCTTCTCCTTTGACCTTGCACTTCTTGACTCCATATACCCAAGGTGGATAAAACACTGGTCTCTTGTGTCCTAATCCTTAAAACTAATGTCTTTTTCTCTACATGGTAAACTAGGGTTAGGGTTCGTAAAATTATACACTTATTAGTTGAAATTTGCATATTTATTATTGTCCTAGGGTTAGAGCTTGCATATCATAAATTGGAAAAATAAAAAATATCATTTGTACGCATTTTTCAGCCATAATTTTAGAGCTGACATCTAGGTTTTGCTCGTTGTTTTGTGCTTCTTCAGCCATTGAAAATTGCTAAAATCTCATCTCTCTACATTATTCACTCAAGATATTAGAACCCCATAAGCTAGCACCAAGATTGTGGCATTCTTCCATGATGTTGTCCCATTCCATGACCAATTTTCACATGCACCTATTGATTGACGACTCAGCCTAGTAATTATTCATCCCCTTAGGGATGGAAGAACCTAATAGGATCTTTGGATAGCCTACCACATCTAAGTGTGGTAACTTGTCTACAAATCGTCAACTAGAAATACATTTGAAGGCAATGCTTGTGTGAAGTACTTTTGAGTCTTTTGCATTAAATATGGTCCACTATGATACCTTTATGTTTACCTTACCTATGGTGATGATCACACTTGATCTTGAGGGTATGTTTCAGATATTTCTCCCTAGGTACACATTATGGTCCCTTGAGGGATGGTTGAAACTTCTCCAACGCCTTAATGAGGACATCCAACCCAGCATGATGGCAATTCTACACATTGTTGTCACCACATTGACCAACTTAAGATGAGCATTGAACTTAGGATGGATCCAACACAAATGTTTGTCACCTTCTTTCTCTTCGGAAGCTGAAACGTTGCACAAAGGGGTCAAGACATTGCTAGGATTGATGTGTACCCCAGTGAGCCCAGGACGTCCCCAAGCTGGCCCTGCACCTACTTGATGGATGTTGCCTTATTCTTGGACCCTGTTGATGATGAGGATGACCTCTGATGGCTTTGGTGTTGGAGTTTCTAAGTCTAACCCGTTAGAAACCCTTCATATACCTTCTAACTTATTCCTACCTACTTGTTCTGTTAATTAACAAGTTATTTACCATGTAAATACTGGAAATAAATACAAGTACATGCTCAACACATTACAGATCATCAATTGAAGGAAATAGAAACAAGCACACAAGTGACATCGTTGTTTTTGGACTAATGTCCCCGGAAAAACCCAATGCGGGAAAAACGGTGCAGCTATCTGAGGGTTTAATTTATTAAGCAGTTTCAGAATACAAACTGAGTGCCAAATCCGGTTCACCCAACAGAGAAAAATCTCGGTAGTAGTACCTCTCTACTCAGAAGCAGATATTCCTACTAAAACCCCAGATATACACTCCGACAGCTCCACAAATCCAATCTGCCCCACGAAACCCCAGCGTCAGCCTCTCTCTGGCCTAGCGTTAGCCCAGCGTCACCCTGGCTTGGCCTGCATCAATCCTCTGGCCCTCTACGTCACCCATGATGGCCCTTTGAGGCGCTGCACAGCTCCTGGCTTCCTCTGCGTGAGTCCTAGTTGGCTCTGCATAAACCCTTGCCTGCTTCTGCGTCCCACTCTCTGGCTACTGCATTGATCCTCCCAATGCTATCTCTGCTTCTCTGCTTCTGTATTCACTGCCCCTCAGCTGCAACTCTGATCACTCTCTCAACTTTCTCAGCAAACCCAGCCCCAGAAAGTCGAAATCTTGATCTCTTGGTGTGTTCTCCGAGTGACCCTCAAGCCTCCTCTTATACTTTTCTTGTTGACAAATCAACGGCCGAGATTAAGTCCCTAATCAACGGCTAAGATTAGATCTGGCTTGATCCATGACTTTTGGACCATTCTAACACAGTTTTATCTTAATTCACATTAATGTTTTGTTTTCCCTAAGTTTATACTTAGGGACTCCATTAAAAATATTAATTATTTTAATATCTTCCAAACTCTTTAGAATCTGCGCAAACCCTTTCTGTGTATTGGAGATCTCATGTGCCTTAGCCTCTCCACCAATTTTCGTGGCTAGAACACATCCGACTCTACCCCAAATCAACACTCCCTCTTAGCGAAGACTATGCTCTAGCAATACTCCTCACTGAGTATCACCTTGATCATCCGGCATCGGTCCCTGTGCCGATGCTAGCCATGCTGCCCATCATCTGCACTACTGCATCCTGTACTGCTACCCATGGCCCTGCCACTGCCATTGTTGCATCTGTACTACAATTTCCTCTACATCTGTGCTGCTACCCATGGCCCTGCGACTGCCACTAGTGCATTTGCACTGCAACTCCTCTCATCATGCTACATCTTGCTACCCATAGCACTATCAATGTTAACTGCAGCACTGCAACTCAGTTACTGAGAAGTAAGTAACTGATCTCCCAACTCTGACATCTCTGTCAGGCTAGAGACACCATCGATGCTGAAACTCCCTCTGTCGCTGATAAGTGCTCTCTCTCTGACCTCAGCGCTGCTGCAACTATTCCATGCATCTTGCACCGTTGCACACCTCTCTGTGCCATCTTGCACTGGTGCAACACTCCCGTGCTTCTCTGTAAAGACTGTAAACTTAAATTTCATGATTTGAAAACTGAAAATGCAAAACCTTGAAACAACGAAAACTTACCTGAACTACTGACTAGTAAATTGCTGTCTGCTCTCGGTCTCTGAAGTTGAATCGATTACTGGGAAACCAATTCCTCCCAGCCAATTCAGTAAGCTTCACTTACTGACCCCCGTGCCCAGAACCTCAGATCAATTTCAGCTGCTTCAGTTCGTTCCGGTTTCGGTCTCCCTCTGTCCTCTCCGTTATTTTTCTTCTGCCCCCATTCTTCTTGACCCTCTCAGTGGTTTTATACCCAGGGGTTCGGTGACCGCCTGCCAGCCTTTCCCCCACCGCTGGAGCTACACTCGACACCTCCCACATGCATTTCCTAGATATTTATCGACCAGAGGCTGCTGTCGACTGTGCAGAGAATTTAGTTAAGGGTTGAAAAGATCTTTTCTGAAAGGGTTGACCGACTGTTTCTTATATTGCTTAAATATAAGCTTCCGTTTATTATATGAACCTTTTCTTTATACAACCAAGTGTGAAACTTTATATTAATCTATAGTATTTAATTTATAGTATTTAACTTATAGTATGTAACTTATATTACTTTTATTATTTAACTTATATTAATTTATAGCATTTACTTTATATTATTTTAAAGTATATTACTTTTATTATTTAACTTATATTAATTTATAGCATTTACTTTATATTATTTTAACTTATATTACTTTTATTATTTAGCTTATATTAGTTTATATCATTTAATTATTAAATCACTTAACTTAGATGGGTATGAAAATGGGTTGTTACATACACTCCCCCTTCGGAAAACTTCGTCCCGAAGTTAGAGTTTAGGCTTTAGGGTTTTTATAGACAATTCTGGCTCCTTCCAAGTTCCCAAGCTATTCTAAAATCACCCTATCCTTCCTAATCTCTTCCGCTCCCATCCTATCCGTCCTCTACTGGAGTATGCCATGATGTCAGTTTTACTGACTCAACCATGCATAAACCCTAAGGCGACAGCGTCGGTTGTACCGACCTGATTCCCAGTAGGCATCCGGCAGTCATCATCACACGTCTAGGGGAGCGTGACTCGCACAGTCCTCCCATGACCCCAGGGTTGGAGGATAAACGGTGGGCAACACCTCCACCCCTCCCAGTGGAACTTAGGGTGAACACCCTATCATAGAATTACTTGAAGCTTTAATTGTTCTGAGGTTCTATCATCACGTGGTTTTCCAGTAATCGATTCAGCTTTACTTTACCTGCAATTATACACTCACTCATACATTCGGAAAATGTGCATTAGCATATTCAAACAACCCATGTATTATTTAGTATAACATATTTTACCATTTTCTATACACGTCCTTTGAATTCTATCTAAAAATGTAGTTATTTCCCGAGTTCTATTGATCGTTTTTGACATGTAAAAATAAAACAAGTTACAACATCTAAATTTCCTTTAGAAGTAAACCCTTTAACTCGCTTAACTTTCCTTTGGCAACTATCATTTAAGAAAATGAACCACATATATCGTTTTGGTATCCACGTACCAGCAGAAATTAAACATAAATTATGTCATACAATCTTTATAATCATTCAAAATGGTTCTGGTTCTCTGATTTCAATGAAGTAAAATATACACAAACATAGTTTAAAATCCTTCAAAATTGACATAGCCTAGGGTATCTTTGACATATGTCCTCTGTATCTTCCCAAGTTGCGGATCCAGGACTATACTTGTCCCATTGGACCTTAACTTGGTCCACCAGGCGGTTCCTGAGCTGTCGAACCCTACGTTCCAGAATACGTAAAGGTTCGACCGATATTACTCCCTCGTCCGATACCTGCAATTCCTTCCATTGAAGTTTATGAGATAGATCAACTATATAATGTCTTAATATAGAAACATGAAATACATTATGAATTTTATGCAGGTTAGGTGGCAGGGCAAGACGATAGGCAACAGTTCCCACTCTCTCCACGACTTTAAATGGCCCAATAAATCTGGGCGATAACTTTGTCCCTTTTCCGAATCGAATAGTACTTTTATTTGGCTTGATGCGGATAAAAACCTGATCCCCTACTTCATACCTCCTATCAGTTCTGTGAGCGTCAGCATAACTCTTCTGTCTATCCTGAGCTTCCTTTAATCGCTGCCTAATTTGCCTTACCTGCGCTTCCATTTCATGGATTAATTCAGGTCCTATGATTACTCGATTTTCTAACTGGTCCCAACTTAACGGTGTTCTGCAAGGTCGGCCGTATAAAGCTTCAAATGGAGGCATCCAATCGAGCTGTGGTAACTGTTGTTGTATGCGAATTCCACTAAGGGTAAATACTTTTCCCAGTGTGATTGTTGATCCATTACATACATTCGCAACATGTCTTCAAGTACTTGATTTACCCTTTCAGTCTGCCCATCAGTCTCAGGATGGTAAGCAGTGCTTAAATTCAGCTGAGTACCTA
>APFE031559341.1:75816-87461 GCA_000404065.3 Pinus taeda
CCTATGCAATATATTGGACGAAGCTCCGGGGCAGTCCCGTTGAAAGTGCGGTCCCCCACATCCCCAACAATTAACTGGTGCCGATCCTCTCGAGTCAAGACGTGAGCTTCTAGAGAACGAGCTTCGTCCTCTCGCATTGGTTCCTCTCGAATTCCTCCCTCCGCTAGCGGTCCTTTGAGATGCCCAGGGACTGGTGTTTGATGATCCCGCGGCTATAGTGTTTACTGCCATGGGAGCTCCCGCCCCTATATTTCTCGAGGCAAACCTGTTACCGTACGGTGGCCTCGAGCTACCCCCCCCTGAAGAAGTTCCAGGGAGTCTTTCCTGGAAATCCTAATTGGACAGGCCCGGTTGGCCCCATATCCCTTTTGATCCCGGGGTGCTCTTCTGCATAACGGCCACATTCAACTGCCTCGGCTACGGATGATGGCTTCCACATGCTTACCAAGGCTCGGATGCGAGGGTTTAACCCAAAAATGAATCTTTCAGCCTGACGTTCATCTGAGTAATGAATGTATTTTACCAGTTCCATAAACCTTATCTCGTACTCTTCCACCGTTTTACTTCCCTGAACTAACGTATGAAAGGCTCTTGCTTGCTGTTGCTGAAAGTACGGAGGTAAATATTTTGCGCGAAACCTTTCCTCAAACAGTTCCCAAGGGGCACTATCTGATGTAAGGTGCAGCTGTTTTTCCAGATTTCCCCACCAAATCAAGGCACTTTCCCTGAGTTGAAACACGGCAATTTTTGTCTTTGCCGAAGACAAATATTCTTTTAACCCAAAACCTCTGTTCATTCCCTCCAACCACGCTTCAGCGCGTTCACCTGCTCGGCCTCCTGAGAATTCCGGGAGTCTGATTTTTTGAAGCTCCCGAGAGATGTCCTCTGTCGACCTTCTGGGCTCGAAATTCTTCGGTTCCGCTGAACTGGTAGCCAAATGAGGAGATTCCTCCTTGGTCTTAGCCTTAGTGGTTTCTTTTAATGTTGCTAATAAGGCTTCCAAGGAGTTCATTATTACAGTTGACTCTGGCGCTGGGGCGGTTGATGTTGATGAAGGTCTCGGTGGTGACGCTGGGGATGATGATGACGACGGCGACGGCATTACAGCTGGTGATGCCGCCCGATCACGTCGTCGTCGCTCATATGTCTTCACCATTTGCAATGGTTCCTGAACACACAATAAAATTTTATCAAAGTTATGAGGTAGACGACCGAATTTTAACACGTAACTTTCTTTTGCGATAATACATTTAGAAACGGGTATAGTTTTGCTATTTTTACCCGCTAGGCGGATCTTACTGGTACCGAGGTCAAGGAGGATGGTCTCGCGACCTCCTTGTCCTATGCAGGGTATTCTATCCTAAAATGAATAATGCAAAAGAGTATAGATCCTAAACATCCCTGTTAATATGCAGAGGGGGTTGCAACATTGAGAGGGTTTCGCATATAAAATCTGCAATCAGGCTTTACTTCAGACAGCTTGGGGAGGTGGAAGGCCTGTGGATCGGGAATAAAACTTCCCCGATTAACCATAGGCTCATGTTCCAGCACTCCAGTCTCTGTCTGCCTGCCTACGAATTATGAGGCATGACTTTGTATTTGTTTCAACTTAAGTGAAGATAAACAACATAATGAAATTTTGAGGACCTTTGAATACGTAATTTTTGCTATTCCGGAGAAAGAATACTGAAACACAAGGGAATGCAATAGCTGGCAAACATGACTATACACAATGGCATTATCAGTAAACAACAATACAGGTCTCATACTGAAACTTGATGACAGCCATGGAGGGTCATGATCCGGGATCCCATTTAACTTTTCAACATACAACTTAATGACAGAATTTTGTCTAGCTTGAAAAAAACCACTTCACATCTTCCAGTTTTGAGGAAGATCTGGCTTTAGTCTTTGCTTCCATTGGTGAGTTGATAGATTTCCCTATAATGCCGGACACTACAGGAACACTAACTCTCTAGAAGCTACTCAAGGTGGCGTTTGATGTTTAATGTAGGAGATGTTTACAAGGCATGTATCTAAATATACTGGAATATGAAACCCCTAGTTTATAGGTTTTGATTTCATAGATGTCAACAAGAACCAATGCTTAAGCATTTATACTATAAAACCATAAAACAAAACAACACGTATCAGGTTTGTTATCCAGAAGTATTATCTTTTGAGTAAAAGTTGACAGAAGGCTGCACCTGTACTACATTTCAACCTAAGGTAAAACCAAGCATGCGTTCAATATTTCTTGTTGAAATTGTAACAACTAGACAACATAACCTATCTCCCTCCAATTTTGGTGTTGAACCATAGTAGCCACATAGGCAGCATATCTCAAAATTGTGACATATCTCTGGTCATTGCAACCTTGTGTAACATACAATTGTGTCTTTTACTTTAACTAACAGAATGATTTAGTTTCAGTTGCCAGAAACAAAGATGCAAGTAATGCAAAGTTGGCGTTTAGTTGTACCAAGGAAGACATCTATTGCAGCGCATAGACTTTACTCACAAACTATAGTTTGTCAGATAAGAATACTAAACAAGTAATATTATAGTAATATCTAGGAATACTATCAGATGGATAGGATGACAATCAGTCAATAGTTGACTAGGGAATGCTATATATTTATATGAAGGTCTCCAGTCATGTAGGAATCCATGCATAAGCATTGTCCAAATCTGAGGAATTTCTGTACATCAAGAGGTTATTGAGATTATGAGAATTTCTAGCTATAAAATCGTATTAATTGTCTCTGGATGTTATCCTATTTTCAGGTGGACTCGTGGTATGAATAGAATAATGAATCCACTTGTGTAATGTGAAGTAAATCAATGCAAATGAATTGGTGATTGTAATGACCACTTGCTGGTTCGGTAAATTGACAGCATAAATTGATCTTATTCTCCAATTTGTAAAGGTAACAGTTGAATATAACTGTCATTTAACCAGGTTTAGCAGGTTAAACACGGTTATAGCTTCGTGGATTTAATTCCCAATAGCTCATAATTTTGTTTTAAGTAGCTCCGATAAACAAGATCTAAGATTGAAAATAAATAAGTGAATATTCTACTTGACGTGGTTACATTTAGTCTTTCTCTAAAATGGAAAACACGACTTCCCTCAACAACATGTAAATGTGCAGTAATAAACCCTATTAATTCCAACAGTGGTGTTAATATCTATCCTGTACAGACTGATAAATATCTAGGCTTCAAAATATTCAAAACAAAAACACTTTTAGTCTCAGAAAATGAATTTTATCTTCTTGTCTTTATTATCCTCATTTGGACTCTATAACAGATCAAAATCAAATACACTTTTGGAAGTGAGTTTATTCTGGCATTTGAAATTGACTCTCAAAATGTTTTGAATTAAGCTCTAAAATTCCTCGTCTGCTCAAAATCCTAGTTCAACAGTGCTCTATACATTGTGTTTCATATATTTGAATGAATTTTTTATTTTTTATTTTTTTTTTTTTTTTAAATTAGCATGAATGTTCTAAACATCTCAAATATCCTCCTTAGAATATTGAACGTTGCTGCTACAACTGCCAGAACATTTTATTTTATGGAATGCAACACATCCGGAACTCAGTTGTTCTCTAGGATTGAAATAAGGATTTATATCCAACCACCTGAGTTTGTTAGCACTCAGGATACCTAAGCTAAGATAGCCTCCTTAGGGCTTGTGAAAGGAGAAAACATGAATATAGGAATATTCAATAATTGAGATATATCATGAATTTTATAAGGTTAGAGCACTTTTTATCTTCTTGCTAAGATATTTCAAGTGTAAAACGACAGTTCTTTGCTTTTCAGGAGACGGGACTCATGTTGCTGTCAACTATAGAAAATTCATTGCTGGGCACTGTATTACCAGTCTCTCTGATTAAATTCTATGAAATATGGTACAAGCTTGTTAACGTGATACAACAAAATAAATGAGAAAATAACAATAAATGCATGCATAAAAACATACATCAAAATACGTCTTTTCAGCTCAAACTAGATGCTTGCATTCAAAAATAAGGAAAACACAGTATTTAATAATATAAAGAAATATATTTTAGAAGAGTAAACAATTTAATTTATTGACAAGCAGTTTAACGGACAGATATGTGGTATGTTGACTGGAAACCTGTTAAAAAAAATCCGACCTATAAACCATCAAATCGGGAGAGAATCCAATCCGTTTCTGCGCCGTTTTGGGTATTCTATTCGCACTGGTTTGACGAACTGGTCTTCTATTTCCGTCCTTTTGCTGACAGGACTTGGGTATGAGAGGTCCCGTGTTCAATTCTCGGAATGCCCCGTTGATCGTGTAAGGTATCCTCGTAGTACTCGGAAACCACCAAAATAAATTATCATTACCAATGAATCTGTGGCATAATCATACGATTCACGTAAGCGAGGCAGAGTCTTTGGGAATGCTGTGTAGGGTTGCCCTGGATCAATCAAAGGCACTTGCCTTCTTTGGCGTGATTCTTTTACGGTTTAAAAATGTTCCACCGTTTCCCAAACATTATGTCGATCTGGTTTAGTTGTTTGGCTTTGCTCTTTTAATTTTGCTATCAGTAGATATTTCCAGATCAGGCCCCTCCTTGCTACCAAATTTTGTAATAAAACTTGCTAGATTGGAAAGGGCAGTATTTCGATTTCCGAGAATGAGCGCGTAAATTAAACGTCCGGTGGATATACCAGACCTTCCTGACCTAAACCTAATCTAAATCAGACGTAAGGATATTAAATGGGAAAATAACTCAAATACCACTTTAAAGGGTCGTATAAATCAATCGATTCAAGGAACAGGATTTTTCAATTGAGAAACCCTGGGACTAATAGAGGTAATTACAGCGAGAATTTCAGTCCTCAAAAAAAACAGAAACGCTACCTCAGGTTTCAACATTATCAGAATAAAGTTCCACATATTTAGAGGTATCGATTTAAACTCCGCACACTAGGGTTAGATTAATGTATTCCAGGCTCTGGCCTTCAATAAAGAAAACCTAATGATGTTTCATTTTTTTAGCAGAATGAAAACAGAGACTAAGACGAGGGGAACGAAACTTGCAGAAACACAGGGGTAACGAGAACCCTGGTTTTTTTTGGATGAGTAGGGCCTGTGAGGTCCCGAAGGTTTTGAACGAAGCTCTGATACCATGTGTAAAGACTGTAAACTTAAATTTCATGATTTGAAAACTGAAAATGCAAAACCTTGAAACAACGAAAACTTACCTGAACTGCTGACTGGTAAATTGCTGTCTGCTCTCGGTCTCTGAAGTTGAATCGATTACTGGGAAACCAATTCCTCCCAGCCAATTCAGTAAGCTTCACTTACTGACCCCCGTGCCCAGAACCTCAGATCAATTTCAGCTGCTTCAGTTCGTTCAGGTTTCGGTCTCCCTCTGTCCTCTCCGTTATTTTTCTTCTGCCCCCATTCTTCTTGACCCTCTCAGTGGTTTTATACCCAGGGGTTCGGTGACCGCCTGCCAGCCTTTCCCCCACTGCTGGAGCTACACTCGACACCTCCCACATGCATTTCCTAGATATTTATCGACCAGAGGCTGCTGTCGACTGTGCAGAGAATTCAGTTAAGGGTTGAAAAGATCTTTTCTGAAAGGGTTGACCGACTGTTTCTTATATTGCTTAAATATAAGCTTCCGTTTATTATATGAACCTTTTCTTTATACAACCAAGTGTGAAACTTTATATTAATCTATAGTATTTAATTTATAGTATTTAACTTATAGTATGTAACTTATATTACTTTTATTATTTAACTTATATTAATTTATAGCATTTACTTTATATTATTTTAAAGTATATTACTTTTATTATTTAACTTATATTAATTTATAGCATTTACTTTATATTATTTTAACTTATATTACTTTTATTATTTAGCTTATATTAGTTTATATCATTTAATTATTAAATCACTTAACTTAGATGGGTATGAAAATGGGTTGTTACATTCTCACACTGTTGCCTCACGCTGTCTTGGGAATCCTGCACAGTAGCTCCCTCTATCGCTCCATCCGCATTGGTCCCAGCTGACATCCGCTAGTACTACTACTCCTCTTCGGGGCTCCCATAGCCAAGTGTAATCCGAGAGGTTGGGTACCTCAAGGATCCTGCCCCTCATCGCCTGTAGTCCGTCTGACTACAACTCGATGTATCCCCACTTCCGCTCAAGTGGTGTGTGTGCACTCATGACACAGTGATCGTCTGTCTCCACTTCCTTCCCCACTGGAGTACACTTTGTCTTGTTCCCCATGGTGATCTGAAAGTTCATCTTCTCTTCTCAATATTTTGAGAAACACTCCGTGGTTCCCATCATATGCCACGAGGTTCCACTGTCTATATACCATACTTCTCTTGATGCAGCACTAGTCAGACACGCCACTTCTTCTTCCAACCTGGAAGCTAACATAGAGAAATCGAAATCTCTTTCTCTTGTGCAATCTTCTGAAAATCTATGTGAGTCCCCTGACATTGATGCCTCTGCGTTACAACTTGCATATCATAAATTGGAAAAAGAAAAAAATATCATTTGTATGCATTTTTCAGCCATAATTTTAGAGCTGACGTCTAGATTTTGCTAGCTGTTTTGTGCATCTTCAGCCATTGAAAATTGCTAAAATCTCATCTCTCCACATTATTCACTCAAGATGTTGGAACCCCATAAGCTAGCACCAAGGTTGTGGCATTCTTTCAGATATTTCTCCCTAGGTACACATGATGGTTGCTTGAGGGACGGTTGAAACTTCTCCAACGCCTTAATGAGGACATCCGGCCCAACATGATGCCACTTCTACACATTGTTGTCACCACATTGACCAACTTAAGATGAGCATTGAACTTAGGATGGATCCAACACAAATGTTTGTCACCTTCTTTTTCTTCGGAAGCTGAAATGTTGCACAAAGAGGTCAAGGCATTGCTAGGATTGATGTGTACCCCAGTGAGCCCAGGACATCCCCAAGCTAGCCCTGCACCTACTTGATGGATGTTGCCTTATTCTTGGACCCTATTGATGATGAGAATGACCTTTCATGGCTTTGGATGGATGGTACTCTCCAGCTTGATTATGGCATCGTACTTTAGGGCTAGGATGTCACCCTTGCATGGCCTAGAATATGACATGTGGCTTATTGATGAGCACGTGTGGTTGAGGAGAGATAAGGCTTGAGGATGTACCTTTGATATTGGGGAGATGGCTTGGGGTGAAGAGCATTTTTTGACCCATTTCTAGTACCTTGCTTGAGGGATATCTTCACCGATGGAAGATGACTCATGCTTGGGGGTCCTTCGCCTCACACGTCTAGGTTAAAAGGAAGTTTTTTGTTAAATTTTTAGATTGAGATAGCTATGTTTTAGGTTGGCTTGTGACCTATTGAACTTGTCAACTCTTGAAGTTATGTTTTCAGAGCTTTTGAGTCTAAATTGAGACAAATTTGACATAGTTTCCCTCATAAATAGAGGGAAATTGAATTTTCTTGGATCATTGTCACACACACTCTCATTTTTCCTCTTGTGAAAGAATGTGCACTAGTAATCTATTCTTCTTGGATGCAATGGATCACTAAAGGATAGCAACCTGTCTTGGGGAGGATAAAATTGGCTTGGAATGATTTTCTTGGATTGATGTAGTGATTAATTGTGCAAGTTTATTGTAAGTATCTCCTTCCATTTTGCAAAGTAGTAGAATTAGGGTTTCTAAGAAGTTTTCATGCTATGTTGATTATTTTATGGCTCTAAATTCCACTTTGTAAAATTTGTCACATGGTATCCACTAAGAAAACAAGAGTTGCATTCCTTGATCTTAAGTCTCTGTTGAAATTGAAAATCACTAGGGCTTGATTGAGAGCAATGTTACAAACATCAGCATTGGGATAAAATCAGCAAGGGTCCGGAAAACCAAAAAATCATAAAAATCGGAAAAATATCAGTAAAAATCAGCAAACATCGACTCGGTCAAAAAATCGTGATTTCGAGATAAAATCGAGATGTTCGCAACATTGATTGAATATACTCTCTCTAGCTCGCTCCAACCAAGGTCCTTCTCCTTTGACCTTGTCCTGCTTGACTCCATATACCCAAGGTGGATAAGGCACTGGCCTCTTGTGTCCTAATCCTTGAAAATTATGTCTTTTTTTCTTTTACATGGTAAGCTAGGGTTAGGGTTTGGAAAAATCTGTACTTGATAGTTGAAAATTACATATATATTATTGTCCTAGGGTTAACCGTTAGAGCTTGCATATCATAAATTGGAAAATGGAAAAATATCATATGTATGCATTTTTCAGACATAATTTTAGAGCTGACGTCTAGGTTTTGCTAGCTGTTTTGTGCATCTTCAGCCATCAAAAATTGTTAAAATTTCATTCCTTGTTTACTTTTTAAAAGCCTTTGAAATTTCATTGCATATCATATTTTTGGAGCTGTTTCCATATCGCTGTCATAAATTTGCATGCTGCTTCATTTAAAACTCTAATTTCTAACAGCAGTCTTTAAGTTGAATGGTGGCTTGCGTTTGGAATCTATTTTCACATCTTCAGGACTTATCTTAGCCCTTTAGACTTAGCCATAGGTTCTTTGAACTTGTCACCTCGTTGGCACCCTAAACCCTTCTTCATTGAATATCATACTAGGGTATAAATTTAATAGGTTCCTAGGAAGGTATTTAGCCTTGGATTTCTTGGGTTACTTAATCAATAAGGCCCATTGGTGAAGCCTCCCTTGTAGGGATAACATCCATCCACAAAACAGCAAGAGAACAAGCACTAAAGTGACAATGGTGGCTGATCTCATTGTTTTCCTAGACATAGGGTGCCTAGTGAGGCTCTGCACTATGCTACTATATTGCAGTAACAGGAATCATATGCAAATTTTTGGGAAATTTTTCCTTTAGGTCTAAGTTAGCAGATTTGTTCACAGCCAAGATTGATAGTTTCTGGAAAAATGTTGACTTTCCTAGCCTATGTTGTGAGAAGGACGCACTAGAGACAGCCCCTGATTCCTAAATGTAACAATGAATGATATCCAATGTGATTTATAATGAAAGATAAGAGAGGCATTCCAAAAAAAATGAAGTAAGATTATGTTCAATTCAACAGTGGCTTGGCAAGTTAGTGAAAGTGGGATTCTAATATAGATCCCACCATCATTCAAGTCCAACCAATGACATGCTCGTCTTTTGTGCTCATGCTGGCATATGTGTGCCAGCAAACACAACATTGCTGGGGTCAAGTGCAAGTCCTAGCCAATTTTAGCAGAATACTTACCCCCCACTCAAAATTTCTAAGCCAAAGATGACTGAAAAAAATGGTGCCAATTGTTCCCCCATAATGCTAAATCTGGGAACCATAGGCTCATTGTGATAAGAGAAAGCTAGTTCAGAAGAAAAAAATTATGTTCGTGAAAATGTCTAACTCACACTGCATAAGTAAATACCTGAGCAAGAAGGTAGAAAGTCCACGTTAACACTGCTGCAGAAGTCTCATGTCCAGCAATCAGCATTGTCATAAGGTCATCCCGGAGCTGCTTGCTTGACACCTGCAGGAAAATGTTGTAACAAAGCATAAAAAGAAAATAACAGCATTATTATACTTTGGAAAACAATTATCAATCATATTAAGCAAATATTGGAACCATGACTGTAGATAGATAACAGTGCTGTAAAAATACATCATCTCCAGATGCCAAGAGAAAATGAAGGATGCTGGGATCTCGTTCATTCACATATTCCTCATGAAACTGTACGTCTTCCTCCTCCACCATTCTCTGAAGGCAATAAACATAACACGTTCCAAATTTGGTCATATTTCAGGGTTACATCATTCTAATTTGTGTAAAATTAAAACCAAGATATAAAACTCTCAACCACCAACATCTTCTGTCCGAAAGACCTTCTTTGGTTATTTAACATTATAGTAGCAGGTTACCGAGGAAAGGCTTTTTAGCAAAATGAAATCCTATATATCCAAGCATAAGAGAAACAATACCTTGCATATGCTTATTAGATCATCAAGTACATCATTTATGAGCTTGAGAGAAGCTGAGACCTTCCTTTGCCTAGGAGAAAGATCTTTCAAGATTGGAATATTCCAGTATGGGATAAGAGCAGTGCTGCGAGCTTCAGCTTCACGCAAAACATCATATACTGCCTGCAAATGCTCCATATAGGTAAGGCATGATCTATGATGTTTGTAATAATTTTTAGCTGAAACAAAACCAATCCACCTTGTTTAAACATACTTCAATAATGCCTGTATCATTTGACAATGAATCAAATTCATAGTTGAATACTGCCTTTCCAATCACATCTAAGGTGAACCGAGAAAACAAAGACTCCATTTCTACATCCTCGCCATTGGTAGCTGCAGCATCCAATTTCTTGCACAGGTTCTCTGCAGCTCGTCCAAAAAGTTCCAGCATTGCTTCAACATACTGTGAGAAAGAAAACTAAGATGTAAACAGTCTATGAGGAGCATGTCAAACTTCTACCAACACTGATCTTAAGTCATCATTCTAGAGAAACAGATGACCTCTGACCTTTCGATGCAATGCTGGAACAATAGCCCTTCTTCGAGTACGCCATACCTCACCATCGGCTGGTATAAGACCCTTGCCCATAACAAAGTCTAAAATTTCTGCCAGAATACCCTGCATATCCAAGATCAATACAATGGATGATCCCGTTACACTCATTCTTGAGAGGAAGAATCTACACAATTGTGTGCTTAAATTGAGACAATCACTAAATTAGTTACCTTGGAGTAAGATTTTGAATTGTCCTTTAAAATATGCTTTGCTACCATTGGATCTGAGACAATGACAAATGACTGGGAACACAAATAAAGGTCAGACAGAAAACATGTTTGAAGCTCTAAACAAATAGTAAATATGTCTTTTCAACGGAATCTATTGAATCCTAAAAGCTATTGCATACCAAATAGGGCTCACATTAAAGGTCATATTCATTTACTTAGACATTTACATGTATTTTATTTCAAGGGTAACTTCACAAGATTCCTCCCTCTTCCCTGGAGGCTGGAATATCCAAATGGAAGATGGCTCAAAAACCAGCCACAATAGTGACTGGTAACTCCAACGGACTTGATCAAATTTGAACATATGGCCTCCATATTGACAACATGTCTTTTGAGCTGACAATCAACCAATTGAGCTAACCCTTCAAGATTAAATTGAAGGAGATGGAGTTAGATTTTTATTCACTTATATGTGCAAGGGTCATGAGACTTGTTACCCACCAAAATGGGTAACCACTTAGAAGTTAGGAGAAAACTGTCTCCTACATTTCATAGCCAGCAGGACAGCCAGCCAGCCAGCAGCCCCTAATAGCCACTATTTGACAATCATATGCCATGTGCCTCAGCCATTTGCATCAGCCATGTGCCTCTCACCATTCGGCATTTACACTTGAATGAAAGTGGACTGCTATTCAAAAGGTACTTTGATCATTTTACAATCAAGGGCTTATGTTTGTTTGTTTGGGGCATTTAGAAGATAAAGGGGTGATCAGAAAGATTGACCGATCTTGACTATAAATTTGTTCTCTCACTTTACTAGGGGGTTAATTTTAGGCCCTAGTCCAGTGGGATCTGCCT
>APFE031559341.1:97450-111503 GCA_000404065.3 Pinus taeda
GCAAATCCGACACTGAAGACTAGCCTCTGAAACCCTCTACGAATTTCCCTGCGCAGGCTCTAATTCGTACAACATGGATCTCAATTTGAGTTGCTTCTTCTGTTTGCTACTAACTCTGGAAACGCTTCTCATGGCCTCTGCAAACTTCTTTTGCCACCGGAATACTGAAACGACTTCCCGAATCTGCAAATCAAACTACCTTTAGAGGCTACTATAAAGTCCCTACATCAGCCTCACTGTCCCTACCCCTGCGTCAGCCTCACTGTCCCTGCCCCTCACTATCTCTGCTTCCTCACTGAAGCTTGAACGCTCCGGCAACTGACTGATGCTACTCTGGAAAATCGAATTCTCCAAGTGACTCTAGTGTGTTCTCCATCACCACATTAATCCCTTCTTATATCTTCCTGTTAAGACAATGGCTCAGATCATTTATGGATCGATCCATGTGAGTTTCTAGAGAATTCTCATCTTGACTTAATTAATTCTGATTAATTAACGAATTTTCTTAAGTTTAGACTTAGGAAACATTAAAATATTGGTTAATAATCTAATTATGTCATTTCTAGGTGGAATTTCCAGAAATGATATCTGGGTTTTGGAGATCTCATGTATTCTAGCCTCTCCACCAAATTTCGTGGCTAGAAGACATTCGATGCTACAAAAACTAACACTTCCTCTTAGTGAGGATTGTGTTCTCTCTAGTGTTACACATCCTGCCACAACACCCTGTCTTTGTATCACCTCTTGTCACACTGTTGATGTTTGTCCATATTTCCCACCAACCACTACACAACTCTGATGCTACATGTGTTGTCGCTGACACTGCCATATTGTTGTCAACACTGCATCTGCATTGCAACTACCTCTCATTTGTTGTTGTTGCTATTGCAACTGAGAAGCATCCAAAATACTAAATCAACTGTGTTTAGTATGACGCATCTGACTGCTACTAGCATCTGCATTGTCACTGAAGAATTTGCATTGCTGCCAACTCTGCACTGAACCACCTGCTCCGATGTCAGCACTGCACTGCACTCCTCTACATCTGACTGCTACTAGTCTGCGACTATCACTCTGGTACTAACTGCATCAACTGCCATCGATCCATCCTACTACTGAATATTGTAGGCCCCCGTAGCCAAGTAATAATCCATGAGGTGGACTCCTCAAGGACCCTGCCCATCTCTGTAGCTCTCTGGAGCTAAAACTCCAAGTCACCCCACCTCACTCCTAGAGGTCATGACTGCCATCATCGCAAAGTCTTCCTCCAACCTAGAGGACGGCATATCTATCTCAACATGTGTTTCCGCCTGGTCCTACTTCTCCTGCTTGTCCTTCTTCCTGAGAGGACACTAGGTATTGTAATGGCCAAATTCGCCACACCTGAAGCACTTGACCTTAGATAGGTCCTTCTTCTTCTTCTTTTGCTGCCCCTACCCTTGACTGGGACCCTTTGATGCGAGGGCCACATTCTCCTCCTCCTTCACACCCTTCGATCCGCTACTACTGTTGCCATTGATGGAGCTCTTTAGCAAAGCTCGCCTCAACTCCTCCTACTGCAAGTCAACCCACATTCTGTCCCATCCTGGTAGCATATCTCTACCCAATATACTTTGGACGAAGACTTTCCAATCCTCCGAGACACTGTTTAGTGCTAACCATACTAGCTTTGAAGATTGAGGTGTTGCCCCAACAACTGCAAGCTCGTCTCGGACCTCCTAAATCCTGGTGAGAAAGGGATTTACGCCTTCCCCCTTCTGCATCTTGATGCATCTCAACTTTTTTTCCAGGAACATCTTCCGTTGCTCGGATGTACCCTAGTATAGCGTGGAGAGAGCATCCCACATCTCTTTGGTCATTCCCTTGGCCGCTATATGTGAGACTATATGATCTCGGACTCCATCTAGGATCAACCACTTCGCCTTCGCCATTTCCTTAATGTATTCCTTAAGCTGGTCTACATCCTGGGGAACTGCCACCACATTATCTATGTAGGCTTTCAGGCCATCTTCATGTAGAAGGAAGGACATCCTAACCTTCCAGATGACATAGTTGGAAGCTCCATCCAACCTATCCTGATCTCTAAAGCCCTACTGTGGCCATCTCTAAATCTGTCAAAAACTCTCTTTCCCTTTGCTTGGTTGTTGCTCTGCTACTCGCACTCCCTTCTGAAATGCTAGATATGCTAGCTGCTACTGCCAATCTGCCTTAAAAATCAAACTTCTGAGACTTGTAGTTCCTTGAGAGAAATTTTCCCTCTGTTGCGTGTGCTTTTCTCTTCCACCCAACGCAAATTCTGCTACTGTAAATTGCTGCAAAAGCCCTTTGCTTCCAACAAAGGAATCTGCTCAGCGAAAATCTAAGTTATTGTTGCTCCCTCTGACTGTTGAAATCACTGACCTGAGCAACTCCACTTTTCTGTAACCCTGCAACTAAAAAGTTGAATTCCTTCCCCAGCAATTTGGCTTGCCTATCTGAGCACTACGCTACCTCTAAGAATTTTGGCCTGTTGCTCCCTCTAAGCAACAAAATTCTTTCCTTTGCTTCTGAGCTTCCCTGCTAATCACTCACACTCTTATACCATGTGAAAATTTCATCTATCACAGCAACTAGAAATTATTTTCCTAATTGTTAATTTATTTATTTGTTGTTTGCTACAAAAAATATTAAATAATTCACACTATGATTTTCACAAATAAACTGCGGAAGAAAATAGCGTTAGAAACTGAGAAAATACTAGCACACACACACATAAAAATGACCCCTTATTTTTGGACAAAAGTCCCAGGAACAACTCAACTTGGGAAAATCGGTGCAGCAGTTGAGGGTTTTATTATTAAGCAGCAATGAAATCTGAGTACAATAATCTGGATGTTGAATCTGGCAACCCTATAGTGAAAAATAGGGGCAAAAATCTAGTGAGGAATTTTCCTCACCCCACAAGCAAATCTAGCACTGAAGACTAGCCTCTGAAACCCTCTAAGAATTGCTCTGCATCACCTTCTGTATAGGCTCTGCACAAGCTCTAATTCGCACAGCCAAGATCTCAATTTGAGTTGCTTCTTCTATTTGCTACCGACTCTAGAAACGCTTCTCCCGGCCTCTACAAAATTATTTTACCACCGGAACACTGAAACAACTTCTTGAATTAGCGAATCGAACTACCTTTAGAGGCTACTACGCAATCCCTGCGTCAGCCTCACTATGGCTCTTCTGCCTCTCTGCAAATGCACTCACTGGATCTAGAAATCTTCCTCCAGCCTCATTGTCCCTACCCCTCACTATCTCTGCTTCCTCACTGAGCTCGAACTCTCCAGCAACTGACTGCTACTATGGAAAATCGAATTCTCCAAGTGACTCTGTTGTGTTCTCCATCACCACATCGATTGTTGAAGTTTCTAAGTCTAACAATTAGAAACCCTCCATGTACTTTCTAATTTATTCCTTCCTACTTGTTCTGATTAATTAACAAGTTATTTACCATGTAAATACTGAAAATAAACACAAATACATGCTCAACGCATTACATTTCATCAACTCAAGGAAACAAAAACAAGCACACGAATGACACCGTTATTTTTGGACTAATGTCCCCAGAAAAACCCAACGTGGAAAAACAGATGCAGCTATCTAAAGGTTTGATTTATTAAGCAGTTTCAGAATACAATCTGGATGCCAAATCTGGCTCACCCATCAGAGAAAAACCTCGGCAGTAGTACCTCTCCTTCGAAGACAGATGCTCCAGCTGAAACCCCGGATAAACACTCCGGCAGCTCCTCGGCTCCAATCTGCCCCACGAAAAACCCAGCATCAGCCTCTAGGCACTATGTCAGCGTCTTTTTCCCTCTGCGTCAGCTTTCTTGGCAGTTCCCGACAGTTCCGTCTTTTACCCTCTGCGTCAGCTTTCCCGGCAGTTCCGGCTTCTACCCTCTAGTCAGCTTTCCCGGCAGTACCAGCGTCTGCCCTCTGCGTCAGCTTTCCCGGCAGCTCCGACTTCTACCCTCTACGTCAACATTCCTGGCAGTTCCGGCTCTGCCCTCTGCGTCATCTTTCTCGATTGCTGCGCTAATCCTCCCAGCACTATCTCTGCTTCTCTGCTTTTGTATTCACTGCCTCTCAGCTGCAACTCCAGATCACTCTCTCAACTTTCCCAACAAACCTAGCCCCAGAAAGTCGAAATCTTGATCTCTTGGTGTGTTCTCCAAGTGACCCTCAAGCCTCCTCTTATACTTTTCTTGTTAACAGATCAACAACCGAGATTAAGTCCTTAATCAACGACTAAGATTAGATCTTGCTTGATCCATGACTTTTGGACCATTCTAACACAGTTTTAAATTAATTCACATTCATATTTTAATTTCCCTAAGTTTAGACTTAGGGACTCCATTAAAAATATTAATTATTTTAATATCTCCCAAACCGTTTGGAATCTGCCCAAACCCTTTCTGGGTATTGGAGATCTCATGTGCCTTAGCCTCTCCACCAAATTTTGTGGCTAAAGCACATCTGATGCTACCCCAAATCAACACTCCCTCTTAGCAAGGACTATGCTCTAGCAATACTCCTCACTGAGTATTACTCTGATCATCTGGCATCGGTCCCTAATGCTAGGCCTGTTGCCCATCATCTGTACTGTTGCATCCCGTACTGCCACCCATGGCTCTACCACTGCCACTGCTACATTTGTACGACAACGCGCTCTGCATCCGCGCTGCTGCCCATGACCCTGCCACTGCCACTGTTGCGTCTGCACTGCATCCCCTCTCATCATGCTGCACTATGCTGCCCATAGCACTGCCACTGCTAACTGATGCACTGCAACTCAATTACTAAGAAGTAAGTAACTGATCTCCCAACTCTGACATCTCTGTCAGGCTAGAGACACTCCCGATGTTGAAGCTCCCTCTATCACTGACAAGTGTTCCCTCTCTGACCTCTGTGTTGCTGCAACAACTCCCTGCATCTCACACCGTTGCACACCTCTTTGTGCCATCCTGCACTGATGCAACACTCCCGTGCCTCTTGTATTGTTGCAGCCTGCTAGCCTCACATTGTCCTGGGAATCCTGCACTGTAGCTCTCTCTGCCACTCCATCCTCATCCGTCTCTACCGACATCCACTAGTCCTGCTACTCCTCTTTAGGGCTCCCATAGCCAGGTATAATCCAAGAGGTTGGGTACCTCGAGCATCCTGCCCCTCATCTTTTGTAGTCCTCCTGACTACAGCTCAATGTCTCCCCACTTTCGCTCAAGTGGTGTGTGTGCACTCATGGCACAGACATCGTCTGTCTCCACTTCCTTCTCTGCCCTTGTTGGCACCGCCTTGGTCTCAGAAGCCTTTCCCTTGCTCTTCTTCCTCGGACACTGAGTCGCATAATGACCCAACTCCCCACAGTGGAAGCATTTGACCTAGGAGAGGTCCTTCTTCTTCCGCTTTTCTTGCTTACCCTCAAATGATAGGGCAGCATCCACCTCCTCCTCCTTTTTGATTCTAATCCCGTTGTTGTTGCTTCCCATCTTGGTCACCCTCCTGATCTCTTCGTGGTGAAGAGCCACCCACATTTCCTCCCAATCTGGAAAGGTCGCCCTGCCCAGTATGCTCTAGAAAAACACCTCCCAGTCTTCTAAGACTGCATTCAGGGCTGTTCTCACCATCAACTCTGGATCTAGTGTGGCCCCTATGGAAGTCAGCTAATCTCGGATCTCCTTCAATCGACCGAGGAAGGTGTCGATTTGTTCTCCCTTCTACATCTAGTATGACCGCAGCTAATTTTCTAGGAGCATCTACCTCTGCACGGAAGTATGTTGATACAACTTGGTCAGGGCCTCCCATATCTCCCATGTCATATACTTCTTGGCAATATGTGGTACTATATGATCCTTGACCCCGTCAAAAATGATACTCTTGGCCCTCGCCATTACTTCCTCATATCTGTCATTGTCAGTTGGGTCAACTGGGACTGCTATCGTCTTCAAGGCGAAGTGCTTGACACGATTTCTATCAAGTAGGGATAAGATTTTGGCCTTCCAGACTATGAAGTTTGAGGCTCTGTCCAGTCTGTCCTGGTCTCTTACTCCGTGTAGTGCCATTCCACTGCTCTTCTACTTCCCTCCTAAAAGTTCTCGATGTGACTCCCTCTAAGCCTCAATTTCCCTCCTAGAAATCCTTCTGCCGATGTCGAGATGACCCCTACTCTGATTGTCTGTGCAACAGCACCACTGATCCGGATTTATCAGCTAGAAACCCTCAGTAGCAACTCCCTCCTCCTTGGCCTTACCTTGTTAGGTAATGTTCTGACAACAGTACCCCACCAGCTCCACTTTGCAACTTATACACAGCCTCTTAAACCCCAGCAACCTGAAGGTGAGAGCTCCTAAGCTCTACGCAATCCCAGCACCGACAAACTAGCTCCCTAAGCCAATTGCATCAGCCCTCCTAACCTCTGTGTGGCTCTACATGAGCCTGTCTTTGCCTCCCTTAGCCTCTGCGCAGCCTCTTCTTGGCCCGAACTTGATCACCCCTTCCTTGTTGTTTTGCTGCTAGGAACAGCTTTTGTCACTCGGGACAACTGTTTTCTGCTGCTGCTGCTCTACTCGGCTGATGTCCTCAGTTCTCCTGTGATCTGCAACCACCCTTTGATACCATGTTGAAGTTTCTAAGTCTAACAGTTAGAAACCCTCCATGTACTTTCTGATTTATTCCTTCCTACTTGTTCTGATTAATTAACAAGTTATTTACCATGTAAATACTGAAAATAAACACAAGTACATGCTCAACACATTACAAATCATCAACTGAAGGAAACAGAAACAAGCACATGAATAACACCGTTATTTTTGGACTAATGTCCCCGGAAAAACCCAATGCAGGAAAACCGGTGCAGCTATCTGAGGGTTTGATTTACTAGGTAGTTTCATAATACAATCTGGGTGCCAAATCCGGCTCACCCAATAGAGAAAAATCTCGGCAGTAGTACCTCTCCTTCGAAGACAGACGCTCTGGCTGAAACCCTGGATAAACACTCCGGCAGCTTATCAGCTCCAATCTGCCCCATGAAAAAACCCAAAGTCAGCCTCTAGGGACTATGTCAGCCTCTTCTGCCCCTCTATGTTATCTTTCCCGGCAGTTCCACTTCTGCCCTCTGCATCAACTTTCCCGGCAGTAGTGGCTTCTGCCCTCTGCGTCAGCTTTCCCAGCAATTTCGGCTGTTCCAACTTCTGCCCTCCGCGTCAGCTTTCCCGGCAGTTCCAGCGTCTTCCCTCTGCATCAGCTTTCCCGACAATTCCAGCTTCTACCCTCTGGTCAGCTTTCCCGGCTGTTGCGCTGATCCTCCCGACGCTATCTCTGCCTTTCTACTTTTGTATTCACTGCCCCTCAGCTACAACTCCAGGTCACTCTCTCAACTTTCTCAGCAAACCCAGCGCCAAAAAGTCGAAATATTGATCTCTTGGTGTGTTCTCCAAATGACCCTCAAGCCTCCTCTTATACTTTTCTTGTTGACAGATCAACGACCCAGATTAAGTCCCTAATCAACGGCTAGGATTATATCTAGCTTGATCCATGACTTTTGGACCATTCTAACACAATTTTATATTAATTCACATAAATATTTTAATTTCCCTAAGTTTACAGTGTACACTTAGGGACTCCATTAAAAATATTAATTATTTTAATATCTCCCAAACTGTTTATAATCTGTCCAAACCCTTTCTGGGTATTGGAGATCTCATGTGCCTTAGCCTCTCCACCAAATTTCGTGGTTAGAGCACATCCGATGCTACCCCAAATCAACATCGATCCCTTTTTATATCTTCTTGTTGGGACTCCCACGGCCAAGATTAAATCTTAATTGATGACTCAGATCATTTCTAGATCGATCCGTGTGAGTTTCTAGAAAATTTTCACCTTGACTTAATTAATTCTGATTAATTAATCATTTTTCCTAAGTTTAGACTTAAGAAACATTAAATATTGGTTAATAATCTAATTAAGTCATTTCTAGGTGGAATTTCCAGAAACAATTTTTGGGTTTTGAAGATATCATGTATTCTAACCTCTCCGGAACGGGCTTATAGTTCGCCCCCAGTACACGCTTCGGCATTGGATGCATGCTCTCCGGATCCCCCTCGGACAGTTCAGAGTTGGATCACACAGGCTTCGGGTAGAGACAGATCACCAGATAGAGAGAGCTGATAGGATTTGCCGGCTATGCCATACACAGGAGGTGGAAAATGAATGGCCCTTCATCTTCGGGTGTCCGATATATTATGAGATCAGAGGTCGCTTTCACTGTCTATTTAGAGGACCGAATACCCTTTCCAGCTTCTTCAACTACACGGACCAGAGATGCGTCACACTTTATATCCAGGAGACTCTTAAGCATCGGGAGCATACCCTCCAGCCTCCCGTCCGACCCAACAATACTCGTCAGATCACCTCTTTCTTCAGTATACTTCCCTCAGCCTGAGGAGTTAAGAGATCAACCAATGAGAATACCGATCAAGCTGGCTCACACATATCGGCAAACCCTCGTTCAGTTAAGAGGAGAAGCCCCTTGCCTACGAGGACCCAGCACAAGAACCGCACCAGGCATCTTCCCGATAGGCAGCCCAGGATCATTAGATCACAGAGACAACACAATGGGAGGCAACCGGTGCCCACTGCTTCAAGCCAGCAAACCTTACTGAACTACCCACAGTTCTCCTCTCTCGACCTCGGATGTTAGGAGAATCGGACTCCCACATTCGAGTCCCCAGGGTCTTCTTCACCAGTGATCTTGCGACACAGTCTAGAGATCAGGCGGCGAGGCTGGGATCGGAGCTCCATACGCTCTTTCCTACCCGCCTCGTTTTTATTTCCTATCTTTTTCTTTTCAGTGTTTGTCTTTATGAGGAGACCATTTGTTTCTCCTACTGGGCACGACCCCCTTTTTTGTAACCGACAGTCCCTTTGACCTACTTTTGTGGTCATTCGTTGGACATTAATAAAATTATCTTATCTTATCTTACTAGGGAAAAGAATACATAATGCTTTCATGTAACCGATCCCACGAGACAAGTCAACAATGATGAAATAAAGGAGTGGTTATGCAACAAGCTCCATAAAGTTCTCCAAGATGAAACATCCTACTAATAGTGAGTAAGATTGTGTGCCATTTGCCCTTAAGATCTAGGGTGCTCCCCACCATGGGCACACATCAATAACAATATCCTAAAATATCCAAAGCACTCAAGCAAGAAAAGTGGGGTGCTCCTCAGACAATTGATCAAAATGTGGCGAGAATTTCTTGGTGGCAGATTTTGAAAACACCATAACTACATTTTTTTTATTGGAATTTCTATTATAACAACATTTTGAAAAGCCCGTGGCCACTCTGCATCTAATGGCATTGCTCTTGCATAAATCTAGGCATTCTATCAAAAGATAACTACTCTTGAACCTAGGCTACCCTCTCAAAATATGTAATGAAACCTTAGATCTAGGGTTTAGAAGCTCCTAGATCTCTTTGAATGTGGGACTTGTAGCTCTCCATGGTGAGACGTCCTCTCAATCATGAATAAATGTTCAATAAAGCTCATCCAATGTGGATGTCATCTCAAAATAACATAGGAATGAGTGTAAGCAACCTCCTCAAAGTGGATGTCTACTCAAAGTAGGACATGAATCATGTCAACATTCCAAAGATGGCAAGTGTGAGGTCCCAAGAGAAATGTTCAATCAATAAGGCATGGAATAGTGTGCTACATGGCCTCAAATGGTGGATGTATTCCACAAATCAAGTGTCAAGCAAGTGGATCCATGAAATAAGGCATCAAATCTATGAGCACACGAAATACCATCAATGCTCAAATAACTACATGAAGAAAGGGGGTGGCCCCTCATCAATGAATAAATAGGATTATGCCTCAACATATGTGCAAGCTTTTCCAAAGATGACATGTGTGAAGAATGATGCATGGGAAGTTGTGCATGGTGGCCTTACAAGGTGGAGAGCTTAACAATTAAGCTTCAACAAGTGTGCAACAAACCACTCAAGCTGAAGGTTCAAGATGCAACAACCTTGCATAAATGTGCCAAGGGCTAGCTCTGTAAAGCAAGGGATCAATCCATCATGGAATAATGTGCAATATTCTAGATCATGGACAAGGGAGCCACATATGCCCATCAACCATATGGCAAGTCAATCAAGTGATCAAACAACTCATAAAAAATGGGACCTCAAGAAAAAATGTATCAAGTGTATGACAAGTGTGTATATTCCTCCACACATGAGCCAAAGAAATAAAATGTTCAACATAAAACCATGCTCGACAATAGAAGTCATCTATCCACCCATGAAAAACATTCATGAGAGATAGGGCTTTAGAGCAATGAGCCTCTAACCATGCTAGTATCATATCACATCATCCCAAATGAGTATGAAACCAAGGAAGGAGAGGGGCAAAGTTGGACCTCCATTAGTTGGTCACATGGCTATGGCACCTTGCTCTAAAGTCATTCCAAATCCACAAACCACCATCTTTCACACACACCTAGAGATTGATGGGCTAACATGGGACATGCCACTTCCCCTTGGGGGTTGGAAACACCTAATAGGGTTATTGACCTAACCATCCCTATTATAAGGAGGTAACTTGTTTACAGGTCTTAATCTAGTTAGACATTTGGAGGTGAGCATTGTGTGAAATATTCTTCTGCCCCTAACATTTGGTATGGTCCACTATGATACATTTATGGTTATTGTTCCCAATGATTGTTGATTTCACTTGATCTTGAGAGAGTTTTGTCAGGTGGTATTATCACAATTGCGGAGGCCTTTTGAGAGATGATTCTCATCCCCTGCAATAACATTTGAGAGGCTGTTTTACTCATTCTGGAGAGCAGATATGACCTTGTTGATGTAGCATCGCCCCTCTAGAGTAGAGCATTGAGCTATGAGATGGTCCCACATGGTACTTGACACTCTAGAGAACCCTTAAATGCTAAAATGTTGAGCCACTAAGGCTTGGTGTTGGATTTATTGGTGATGTGCCTAATGGGCCCATGACATGCCCAGGTTGGCCTTGACGTTGTTTGATGGGCATTGCTTGTTTAAGAGCCTAGATGATGATAGTTATTCTTGAGATGATGGGGGAGGGCTTGCACATTACTGATGGATCCCAATGCTTGAGCATGTTGGTGCCATGTCACCCCTTTTGCTCTTAGAAGGGTGATGTAGGGCACCTTGGTGATGACGTCATGGGTTTGGAGGCACTTTGGAGGCATACCCTTGAACATTGAGCTATTTCTTGGAGTATGGAGCAATCTTGACCTATTTGTCACTTGCTTGTGGCATTTTGAGCTCCCTTAGAGGATGACATCATAGTGGAGGAGCCTTTTCTCCCACATGTGTGGGCTATTTTTTCATTATTGGTTGTTTTTTGAGCTATTATGAGGTTGGCTTGTAGCCTCTCATTTGTTGAACACTTAAATAAACTTGTATGAGGGCTTTTACTTGTAAATTTGTGGAAATAAAGGTTGCTAAGCCTCATATAAATAGAGGCTCCCCTCATTTCATTTTCATCATCACACATTTTCACTCTTCTCTTGTGCAAGAGTGCGAATTAGTCTTTTTCGTTACTTGGGCCGAAATGTGATTTTTTTAGTGGTATGAATTCTCTAGGAGATGGTATTTTGCATGGAGATGTTTTCCTAGGATTGAAAGAAGAGTTCCTTGGGAGAATTGTGCAAGTTTCTGCTATCTTCTATAGTTTGCATATTGAATTTGTGAAGTAGGGTTTTTATTTTATGCCATGACTAAATGCTAAATCTATGTTGAGCTCCATTATAGCATGCAAAATTGTTCTTTTGAAACTTATAAGGAAACTCTGTTTGTGCATTCCTTATATTTGATTTTTCCCCTCACAAAGAAAATAATTAGGGTTTAAATAATGCATGCCCTAGTCACCCCCCTTACTCGAAAACCGTTCTCATTGAATTTAGCCCTAGAAGACTCCATTATACCTATTTAGGATAAGACACTAATTGTAAGTTGTGTTGATCGCGGTCTAATTAATTAAATTTCTTTACCTTGTTCCTAGACGTCTAGGGTTAGCGGCTAGGGTTTTAGAGTAAAAGATTGCATAAAAGTGAATTTTTGTTCGTTGTTTATTGTTCATAAATTAGGAATTGCATCAATAAATATTACAAAAGCAAAATCTAGCATTGCCGCATGATTAAAGCTCCTTTTTTAGGGCTGCCATCATCCCTATTTGCTGTTTATGCATATTTTTCAGCCATAAAATTCCATTTACTAACCCTAATCCTAGTGTCTATTGGAATGCCTTGTTCCCTCTTTATTGATTATCTTTGATAGGCCTTTTCTTTGGCTGTTATATGATATCATACACCCTATCCTTGAAAACTAATAAAACCCTAACTTACAACCACCATATACTTGGTCTAGGGGTAGAGTACTTGAACAACGGTATAGAACATCTGGGCCTTTCTAGGTCTTGCTGGTATGTTGTCCTGCTTATTAGACCTAATATCTATGACCTTGAGCCATGGTAATTGAATATCCTATAGGTGATTTTAGGGAAGCCTCCCATGTGGTAAAATACCACTAAAGAGCAGGAGAAAGGTTGCTGAGGTGACAGTGGCAACTTTTTCTCTTGTTTCCATAAGGTCTGATTCTGCCTAGTGGGGCTTTGCACTAGGCCTGCTAGATTTGCGGCAACAAGCACTAAAGCACTATCTAAAAAGAGAGTCCTTTTCGTGAAATAGGTACTGGAAGCCATAATGAACATATAGCAAAATCCCAGATCTGCCACTTGTGTGTACTGTGTAGGATTCGTGGATCCAATCCAGATTTCTCAAGTTCTGCCTAGGATCCCTTCATGAAAGCAGATTCCCTGGAGAAGAAAACGTATCCTGAACCCATGAAATGGATCCTATGGAAATGTAATGGATCCTGAAATTTTGAAACGAATCCCGAATTTTCCAGTGCTTTTTTTGAGCCATTTATTACCCCAAAAATTGATTTCTTAATGGAAACTACAAAAACCCTAAATGCCGAAATGCTAAAACCCTAAACCTCATTCCTGCACAAGGTCTGATATCTATTCTTATGGCAAGATCTTATCTTGAGGTCTGATCTATCAAAATCTTCTCTTAACGTTTGATCTATCATAATGGTCAAGGTATGATCTAGTTTTATGTTCTATGTGGTTGCTCACTTCACCTACGCTGTTAGTTAGGTCTGACAAAGCCTTCAAGAAAACCACTTTGTTCCTTGCTCATATGGAGATGTGGATGTGGCTCACAAAAATTCGGTTATGATTTTCATGATCATGCTGAAATGGTCTTCAAAATTGTCAATTATCAATTGTGGTTACAACTTATCAAATTATCAGTTATCATTTATGGTACATGGATGGCTAATAGTAATATGCACAGCAACTCTCTTTTTGGTTATAACTTATAGTTCTATTGACTCCTAAATGGTTTTGATTCTTAATTCTATTTTTCTTTTTAATTATAACAATATTTTTATACTTGCACTTGCCATTTCCTTGCCATATCCTGATTGTGGCTTTTCAAAATCTGATGGATCAATATCTGAATCTGAATCCAGATCCAGATCCACATCCTTATCCTGGGAACTAAGAAAAAAAGTAGAACAATTATAGGATCAGCAGAAAGACATGTCCATAAAATGAAAATATGGATGAATCATCACAGACTTTACCTATACTAAACAAGAGACTTACAAATCAATGCTTCTAGTGGGTAGAGCATCCTCTACTCTGTTGACCCTCAAAATCAATGACCCTGGATCTCTTTCACAGCCTTGCTTAGAAAGTTTGTCAGCTTCTTGGTTGAAAATTGAAATCTTTGAAAATGTGATGAAAATTTATAATATTAAGGGATGCTTTGAGTTCCTCTTAAAGTTTCAGGCTGCCTTGAAGAGTGATACTTCTCTGCGCTCTAGATCCTTCCATCCATGCTATCACCAATTTGGAATCACCATAGATGTTAAGCTCATTTATTCCATTCTCCTTTGCAGTGATCA
>APFE031559346.1:630-16529 GCA_000404065.3 Pinus taeda
GACTGGTGTTTGATGATCGTGCGACTATAGTGTTTACTACCATGGGAGCTCTCGTCCCTATATTTCTTGGGGTAAACCTATTACCGTAAGGTGGCCTCGAGCTACCTCCTCTGAAGAAGTTCCGAGGAGCCTTTCCTAGAAATCCTGATTGTAAAGGCCCTGCTGGCCCCATATCTTTTTTGATTCCTAGGTGCTCTTCAGCATAACGACCACATTCAACCGCCTCAGCTACTGATGACGGTTTCCACATGCTTACCAATGCTCTAATGCGAGAATTTAACCCAAATATGAAGCGTTCAACTTGACGTTCATCAGAGTCTAAGTAGTGAATGTATTTTACAAGCTCCATAAACCTTATCTCGTACTCTTCCACTGTTTTATTTCCTTGAATTAATGTATGAAAGGCTCTGGCTTGCTATTGTTGAAAGTATGGAGGTAAATACTTTGCACGGAACCTTTCCTCAAATAGTTCCCAAGGGACATTATCTGATGTAAGGTGCAGCTACTTTTCCAAGTTTCCCCACCAAATCAAGGCACTTTCCTTTAGTTGAAACACGACAATTTTTGTTTTTGCCGAAGAAGAATATTCTCTTAACCTAAAGCATCTGTTCATTCCTTCCAACCATGCTTCAGCGCGTTCACCTGCTCGACCTCCTGAAAATTCTGGGAGTCTGATTTTCTGAAGCTCCCTAGAATGTCTTCATTCGATCTTCTGGGCTCAAAATTCTTTGGTTCTGCTGAACTGGTAGCCAAATGTTGAAATTCCTCTTTGGTTTTAGCCTTAGTGGATTCTTTTAATGTCTCCAATAAGGCTTCCAAGGAGTTCATTATCACAGTCAACTCTGGCGCTGGGGCGATTGATGTTGATAATGGTCTTGGTGGTGACGATGGTGATGGTGGTGGCGATGGGGACGATGATGGCGACGGTGGCGGCCTTAATGGTGGTGATGCTGCCCGATCACGTCGTCGTCGCTCATAAGTCCTTACCATTGTAATGGTTTCTGAACATATCACAAAATTTTATAAAATTTTTGAGGTAGACAGTTGAATTTTAACATATAGTTTCTTTTGCAACATCATATTCATAAACGGGTATAGTTTTGCTATTTTTATTCGCTAGGCGGATTTTACTGGTACCGAGGTCAAGGAGGGTGGTCTCGCGACCTCCTTGTCCTAATGCAGGGTATTCTATCCTAATATGAAGAATGCAATAGTGTATGGTCATTAGCTCCTAAGGTAAAACATCTAAGAAGGTCATACATATTTATTAAATAACCCTGAGTATATTGACAATGATGGTAAAAATGAGAATCCAACAAAGAAATCATGTTTTGATTACTATTACCAGTTGTGGTAGACAAATTATCTGATGCGAATGATTGAGTAGATTCTTTTTATCTTCATTAGTTAAGAGGTCTACTGTCTATGTGACTAAAATAATGTATGAGTAAGTTTGTGATTTTCTTAACATCACATATATTTTACTTATTAATTCCTTTTATGACACGGTTTAGTATTTAGTATTTACCAAGTCTTCTTGTAATCTAGAAGATGAATTAATAATACCAGGGTACTTTATGCATGGTTCTTCAAAAGTTGCATACTGAGAGACACACCAAAGGAAGAAACTGTAAAATATGTGTTTTGGAACTGCATAATTTCTTGAACTTATTGGGTATGGGTCTCTCAAATTCTACCCTTCTTAGCTGTTCCTTTCAACTGGAAATTGGCAATTCTAGGAGGCTATGAATGATCAAACAACATAACAGGGAACCTATCGAGTTAGAATTGATTACTGTCAAGGAACAAAAAAAGGAACCTGTTAGAAGGGTTAACTTTCCTTTGGAAGGGGTGTATAACAATTTGCAATGATGACTAGTCTAATGCTTGGCTTGGACAGTTGACTGCGTTTAAAGTTGATCTGGCAGAACAGATTACAACCACAATATATGTGTATGGGAAAGATGTAGACTCTGTCCAGACCGGTGCTAAGGTGAATGCATTGGCTCTGCCCACGAAAGATGGGAGGGAGAGTTATTTGCAGTATTTAAACAAGGCAACTGATGGTCTTGCAGATTGCTGATGTAACCATTCTTTTTACTATAATACAAAATAGCTTTCCAGACAGCGGTTTGTATAGCTAAGGCAGACACACTTGCTCTCCTTCCCTATGATAGAAGAGGGGACAAATAGCAATATTGTCTATTTAACTGATGGCTTGCTGATGTAATGCTATTTTTACTAGTAATATAAGTGGTTCATAAGGCTGGACCACGAGAGAAGTAGTGTTCAAGCAATCACTTTCTTAGTAACCAGGAAAGGAAGGGATAAATCTTGCCACTTGATTCAATGACAATAAATCACATTTTATAAAACGAACATGCCTTCACATCTAGGAAGAATGTTAAAGACAAAATAACATCCACTGACATGAAATCATTTGTACATTTATGGTAACCATCGAAGAAAGCATCACACAAATTCCAGTCTTCAATAATGAGGTGGCCTTGGCGTAGAACTTTGGTGGCTTCAACCAAGCTTATATACATCAAAAACTATCAAGGATATCATGAGAAATGCTGTTAAATGCAAAACTGTCACAACAGATTATTGGAGAAGACTTTTGTGATATGACAAGCAATCATGTAGTAAGAGGATGTTGGCAATGCTTGCTAGAAAGATTAAAGTAGATCTCCAGGACAAATATGACATACCTGCCTCTATGAAGCAACAAGGGCAATAAATGTTTGAACATGTGAAGTGCCTCATAATATTGTCCAGTATAAGAGAGCAACCATTCTACATGCAATGTCATTTAAATGTGTTGGCAAACTTCTTTTTTATATGATGCTGAACTGAAGGAGGAATGTGAATAGCAAAGATTCAAGTGAGTATTGTAATAGGAATAACCAGACCTATATAGCCAATTGTTTAAAGGATAAAAACAAAGCATGAGCTGAAAAGTAAAGAGAGGTTTGACACAGTAAAAGATGCATAGCATGTCGGAGATGAACTGTTATTCTGTAGTGCTAGCAACACCAGATACACATTCAGAGTCCACAAAAGGTGAATACCCAATGACAAAGGGAAATTTTCACTTCTCATCCACGCTACAGATCAATTGGAGTGTGAATCTCGCTGCCTCCAGAGCATGTATCACCCTCTGTGCAGGTTCCCAGACTTCCATTCACACCATTACTTGCTATGGCTCCTCTATCAATATAGTTAAGCATGTTAATTATACAAAATATGGCTAGCAGTCTTTTGGGGGTAAACCATGAAGGGTTTAGATCGTTTTCTTCAATTGCATCAGACATAGCTATTGCCATCACTGCCGGGCTGAGTGCAGAGACCAAATTATATCCGGATGGGACGTAAATGCATTCAATGGAACAATTCAAGGAGATGAGATGACTGTCGCTACATAGCTTTACTCCATACGAATTGGTCTGAGAACGAGTTTGAATGGTGGTTGAATTAAACGTACGACATGGAGACCTTGGAACAACCGAACCTGTGACATGAAAACTCGACATTCCGTGGCTTTTACATCAATTTGGGATATTTTCAACTATACGCAACAGAGTCCATGAATAAAATATAACGCCGTCTCCACAGTTCACTAACGCTGATACCGTTGCAGCTGAGTCCATCGTTGTCCTTCTGCGTTATGAATATTTTTGTTTTGTTTTGTTTTGTTTTTAAAATGTCGTTCAACGATTTATAATTTTTTATAAGATTAAATGAAATAATATTTACGCACCCATATTAATCTGATATTACACAGGCACGTTTATAGCGATGATAACGCTGGCAATTCAAGACGCCGACACTCGTCGTTCGACCACCCGAAAGGTGGAACCATGCAGACACGCGGGGTCGTAGATTCGAAATTCGTGGCGGGGATTCCTTCTCCTCCCACCCTAACTGAAAGCGATCGGTGAAAGAAACATCACCAGGACAATACCGCGTGGAGGATTCGCATCCTTGGTTTCTTCCAGGGCTTTTTTATATCTGCAGGGAAGGCTCAATCATGCATAAAATCTGAGATTGTTAACGAGTTCTCACACACGCCTTCAAAACAACTGCTTGAAGAGACTATCCAATAGTAACGGCTTCGCTTGCTGCAATTTCATGATTGGTGGGCATAAACTTTAGGTTGAACGAACTGCTTGTCCACCAACATACTGTGTCTCGAGCAACTGACCCGTGACTGCGGTTTTGGTGACTAGCATGTCCAAGTATCCTCTAGCCGCTTGATCTTCGTCTAGGTTAACCTTACAGGATTTCTCATTAGCATCAACAACGCATTGCATGACGGCGGCAGCACTTTTGAATCTGGCCGAGGGCGTGTGCCTCTGCACTTGGCATGAGAGAAGCATCCCTGGGAGTTATGGGATGCTTTGCTACCTCTCCACAAACCCCAAATACATTACCATATGTAAACGTCTCTAGCTCTTCACCATCAGAAGCCGATTTCCTAATTTGTTGCTCCAGGTTCATTTTTTTTTGTTTACTTCACTCTTTCTTATTAGCCTTACAAATCCAACTCCAAACAGAATTGTATCTCTCGTTGTCTAGCAATCCCTAGATAGTTTCGACCTTAGCGAGCCACAAATCTCAGACTTATCTTTCCATGTAGGTCCACGGTACCATAAACGCTCGTTGGCCTTGCTTTTCATCTTACTTAACTGGTCCTGTGTTTGTGTTTAAGAAATACAGTGCGCTACTAATCTGTTTCATGATTTTCATGCTCTAATATACTGCATATGTTTTCAATGTGATCTTTGACTGTATTATTATTTTATTTTTATCAGTATGTGAACTGCCCATGCTTAGGTTATAAAGTCTGCGAAATTGTGAGAACCCAACAACAATCGCAGGAGACATTGAAGCTACGACTTGCCTCGGCTTCCATTCTCAAACGCCTTCAGAATACAAACATGTCATTCATGTTTTTCAATTGGGTTGAACAGCATAAGGTTTTTTTTTTTTTTTTGCATAACCGCCACCTATTTTCTGCAATGCTCAGTATGCTAGCCATTGACAGAATGTTCAGTGAGGCAGGGCTTATTCTTGAAAACATGAAAACCAGGGTTGGAATCTCTACGCAGCAGTTTCAACAGAAAATTCAATAGAATTAAAATTCAACAAAGAATTACACGATGCGTAGGGCCTGTGAGGTCGAAAGGGTTTGAACATTGCGCTCTAATACCATGTGTAAGAACCATAAACTGAAATGCAGGAACCGTATAGAAATTTTAAATTTTGTACTTACCTGGACTGCTATCTGATCCGGTGAAGTTGATGATGCTGCTACTTCTCTGCTCCAATTATCCGGGAGACCAATTCCACCCAGCCAGACTGAGCAGAGACTGGTTGCTCAATCCAGTAAGCTTCTCACAGAAGCTCACTGTCCCCCGTGCCCAAAACCTCAGACGGATTAAAGCTCTTCCAATGGCAGACCTCTCTCACTTGGTGAATCCCTCCTCCTGGTTTCTCACTCCGTTTTTCCATGCCCCCTTCTCGGCTCAGACCTCCGTATTTAATTGTGGGCTTGGCGGTGGCCGCCCTCCCACCTGCAGCCACCGCCTTCCCTCCTTCCGACACGCCTTCCATGCATTTTTGCGGCTCTCAGGTATTTTGCCCTTGCTGTCTTATGTCTGCTCTTATGTATCCTGTTTGATTTATGCGCCCCTTATATAAGGGTGTTTTCTTTTATTTTTTTTTTGATTTTATTTTATTATAAAGTTTTAATTTATATATTTTTAAAGTTTAAAATATTATATTATAAAGTTTAATCATATTTATTTTAAAGTTCAATTCATATTTGTTTTAAGGTTTATTATATCTATTTTAATATAAAGTTTAAAACTTTATGTTAGTGGATTAGTTTAGATGGGTTGTTACAACATTGGTCTGAGTTGTAGGACGCAACACTGTGTAAGATGATGCAGGGACTGCGTAGAGCCAGTAGAGCGCAACTCATCTTGAGCCAAGGTCAGTGTCGGATCGCCAATGGGAGTGAGATTTTTCTCACTAGACGTTCTGTCAGTCATTTTTCTATATGGATTACTAGATTTGAGCATCCATAGTTTTGTACTTAGATTTACTACTTCATAATAATAAAACCCTCAGCTGCTGCACCTGTTTTCTCAAGTTGGTTTTTTCTAGGGACGTTGGTCCAAAAATGATTGTGTACTTGTGTGTGTGTGCGCATCTATTCTTCTAGCGTTATTTTTCTTTCGCAATATTTTATTTGTGAAGGCTGCAGTGTATTAGTTTCGATATTTACCGTAGAACAGAGTAAATAATTTTTTTTAACAAACAGAAGAAACTTAATCAGTTGCTGCAGTAGGATTTAGGGTTTTCCGAATTTTCACATTGGAGCATCCTTCCAGTTGAAGTTGGTAAACCAGGGTGTTGGAGCATCCTTCTAGTTGGAGCATCCTTTTAGTTGGAGCTGATAAATCATGAGGCTGGAAACTCCTTCCAGTTGTAGTTGGAGAATCTTGGAAGTTGGAGCTTCCTATTGATGTAATCTTTAAAGGCTTATATTAAGAAGCGTTTGGTGGTTTTTCTCCTGGAAGGGCTTCCACCTAAACATCTCATGTCTACTATCTTTGATGTTGTGCATTGTTAAATGGTGTTATCAATTGTTCATGTGATATGATGCTGATTTATGTTTTTGATATGATTTTAATGTTCTGAAGATTAAAAGTTAACTAATTGAAGTGAAATACTGATTTACCCCCCTCTCAATATTTCCAACAGTTGGCTGTCCAAAGAGTAGAAAAGTTTTCTCTGATGGGTAACCTACTTTTTGTTGGGTAATAGGAACTAAAAGTAGATGTCCATTGTCACTAAAATAATGCCCTTTCTCACGTAAGGCCATCTCTCGTACAATACAAGGGGGTATCCCTAGAATTGGATCATTGAAGCTATGTAATAGAGGTCCAAGGTGATATAAAGAGTTAGCTTTAGCAAAATCAATATTGTCGTATTAAAAAATAAAATGATGGAAGTCTAGGACTAGTGCTTGTTCAACTTGAACAAATGGAGTAAAGAAAGTAAATTAAGAGGGCCGAAAAATAGATAAGTGGGGATGATGGGAATTGTTGTTTTGATGTGCAAAATCTCACTTATGAGTGCACCATTATGTTGCTGGATAAGAGTAGAATAATGGCCCTTACAAAGGAACCCTTCTATGAACATGCAAAGGCAAATGAGGGGAGATTTTGATTCTATCTAAAAGCACCATACAACCAACAAGTCTCCTCTAGTCATTAAGCTCCATCGTAGGCCTAGTGGCAAGGTATAACATATTATCCATGTGCTCTAGGAACCAAGCAAGAGATGAACAAATACCCTTGTGGACAACCCTTACAAGAACACCTCAGCACCCACATCGTGCCAACAGATGAAGTGTCATTAGGGAAATGGGTTAAATGAAGCGATTATATTTTTTTAAAACCAAAATTAGTATAAGTTTTATTTAAATATGGTGCGCCCATTCGCAAACAAAACCGGGATTTTACATAGTGATTTCTAGCCCTCTAAGGACAGGTGATATTCTTTGACTCTTATACAAATATATACATGGTGTAACATACCCTTAAGGGTCTTCAAACTTTCTTTTGACTCTTTGACTCACCTATAGCACTTTAGCATGTGTTAGACCTATTTCAATGAGCAAGAAACTCATTGATAAATATAACAAAAATAATATTTCTTTTCTTGAATAAGTACAAATGTCAAAAGTACATTTATGAAGATTGAAGCTAGTTACACTTTCTTCAATACTCACAAGTGGTGCAAGTTGGCCAAATTCTCCTTTCATCCCGAAGACTTCCAGCAGACTACTGTCCTGACCTCGACCTATGACTACCCCAAGAGCTCAACCAAGGATTGTCATCTGCACTCTACTCCCTCGGATCCATCTTCTGACATCCCAGAATGTCGCAATTCCTTTTGTCCCCCCCCGCTCAAGTCTAAGATGTCCTTGACCCACCAGTCCACCTCACGGGCCAGCCACGCCGCCTTAAGGATATGTCCCAAGACCCCGCACAGACCAGAAGAGTAGAAGACTTCTCACAACCTGCAGACTTAGAGCTGACCGAGATCAACCAGACTTCCCAATTCAGTGGAATAACATCACCAACCCTAGCAACTGCACCCTGCCCGTCAATTATACTCAGGCCCATTGCACCATGAAGCTTCTCCTTTGGAATCACTGCTCCAGGTCTTGGTCCCTGGACCCCCTCCCAGTCATGAAGCTTGAGAAGTTTCACAACAACTGTAGTATCAAAGACTGTCGAATTCAGATGGTCCTCCCTATGTGGGTCGACTTCCAAACCTTTCTAGAGGATTGGATCCAAAGTCCCCTCCTAGTTCAACAGAATAAGAATTCCCAACACTGTGCTACCCCTCAGACCAACCACATCACTTAGACCTGCGAACCCCTGTAGCTTCCCACCCAAAAGTTCCGACTCACCCGGCTCCCTGGGATTCTTTCCAGTAATCCAGTCCCCACTACAAAAACTCAACTGCCTCAGCTTCAGCCTCAAGGCCTGCGCAGAGGCCACCTGAGTAGGAAGGAGCATTAACCCATGCAAACTTATGCGACCGTTATTCCTTATATAGCAGTAACTGTGCCGCGAGATGTTGCAGTACGTATTGAGGAAACTGATGGGGCTATGTTCCCAATGATCTTCCATTAGTTCCTAGCCTTTTGCCTTAATTTCCCATCATTGATCATTGTCCGTCATTCTCCTTTTGAGTTTCCTCCCACGAGTGTTCATGATCGATCTGTGTTCAGGAAATAAATGTTTCTCCTCTCTTCCCCTTATCCTGCACAAATAACCAAGGTGAAGGAACTGAAAACGCACTGAGAGATTCGTGTTATTTATAAAGATAGTACTTGGGTGATGATAACATACACGTTGTGGGTGAAAGCATAGGATGCACTTGCTACGAGGCTTCTGAACAAGCCAGGGAACGCAAGGAGATACTCTGCAGAGCCCAAGTGGTGGGGCAGTGAAGTGGGCAAGGAAGAGGAGCATGACGGAAGAGAGGGGAGGCGGGATGGAACGAAAGAGGGTTGCAGCAGGGAAAAGAAAGGGGAATGTCAGAGGGAAGGGATGGGAAAGATATAAACAGGAGAGGGGGAGCAAAGGGAGGGGGAGGGATAAGGGGCAAGAGGGTAGACCATGGAGTCAACCCAATAAATCTAAAATCAAATTCCCTAATTCTAAGGTTTGTCATCGCCCAAGCAAGGCTTAGAGCAGCCTCCACTATCCAGGAATTGTAAATCATTAACTAATTTATGGGATACTAGTCGTGCCCACGACATCATTCACCACACTTCTTTCTTCTATCAATTGGCAAGCAAGGTGAGCCTGTTTGTTGACTTCTTGATTATTTCCTCTTAGAATATAGAAGAAGGTCACCGAATCGAAGGATGGGATCATCCCTTGGGATATCTTGATAATTTGGTTTAAAACTGTGTTTTTTGCAGATGAGGCATAGTTCATATGCCATATTATAATCATGGAGTCTCCCATCACCTGCATGGCTTTTATTCCTTTCTTTTGAGCCCAGGTGCGGCCCATAAACAATCCATACGCTTCAGCTTGATTGTTTGTCTTCCATCCAAGCCCCCAAGCATATCTATATTTAATGATTCCCTCGGGATTAATGAGAATCACCCCCCCTGCTGCCACCCCATAATGAAGTGATTATATTATTAGGAGAGAAATAGATTGTTTGAGTAACATAACACTCTTTGGGACTCTTCTCTTTCACTGTGTGCCATATTGTGGTACCAAATTAAAACGATAGACAGCATTCTATGCCATCTTCCTATTTCTTTGGTGCAGGGCATTTCTACAAGATAAGAGATACACGATTTTTTCATTATCGTGAAGAGATTTCTGGCATTTCACTCTATTGGAAAGTAAGAATTTGGACATCCTGCCACACAGAAAAGATAAGTTGAAGAATGGTCTGAGTTCAAAGTCAGTCACATGCTTTCGGATAGGGTATGAAGTTATTGTTTATGAAGATCATAACTTTAGTACGCTAGTTGGATGTCAGTCACATGCTTTCCGATAGGATGTGATGTTACTGTTTATGAAGATCATAACTTTAGCTCCTCTAGTTGGTTATTTACATTAATATTGTTCATGTTCAATGCTTATTTAATATGATTATTTTGAACTTCGAGACTGTCATTACAGCCTCTACAATTTTTTTGCACACTTTATGCAAAAAGATTTTAGTTATTGCGTTACATCTTATTGCATTCTCTTAATGTAGTTATCTTATGTTCTTTGATCCAAGCTCCAAATGTCTTTTCTTTTGATTCTCTAGGCCTCTATGTTGCATGTTGTTAATGCAAGTTGGATTGGTTATTTTGTATGCTTTCCATGCATTGTGGATTCATCATTTTGCTGTTATGGATATCCAGAAAAGAAGTATCAATATTGCTTTCTCTCTGTATTTATTTACGTTCATAATTCCATTTGTTGACTTTGTTGCTATGCTATTGATGCATTTAGGGTGATGGTGGGATGAAGGGTACTTTTGCTACACGTATAGCAGGGTCTTCTGATTTGTATCAGGTATTTATTTCTCCCAATTTTGTGATAATTGATATTTTGAGTGTCTTCAAGGTGGAAATGTAGTCATCAAAGAGAATCATAGTCTGCAAACAAATGCATTTTTCTTGTCTTCAAGGAATTTGTAGGGAATTGTTTACATTTTAATGTTTTTTTTATATTCAATGTAGAGACTTCTTATCGATGCAACATGCACTTGATTTAGTGTCCCCAAATGCTATGGTACTAGCTCTTGTATATATAAGATATAGTCCATTTTCTTTTCATTTAGAGTTCCCTTGAAGCACCGTTGGAAATGTGCTTTTGGGTCTATTATCCCTCATACTTTATGAGAGGTAGCAATTTAATTCTCATCACATGCTAGAGATTTCAACCTGAGCACGACACTCTCAGTGAGATAATGTTCCAATTCACAACTGTTTGTGTGCACTCAGATTGGTATTTTAGAGCTTATATGTCAGGGATATTGCTACATGATGGTCTTCCCTGCATTGTGGATTTGCCCACCCTTGATGATTCTAGCATGGTTCAGTTAATTTGGCACAGTAAAGTTGTACACATGGTGAGAGTGCCCCAGTGTTCTATTGATGATTATGATGATGAGGCAAAAGTACCAATGCAAAGGTAAACAGACAGCTTGCGGTCTTGTCCAGAAGGGAATCCTGTGCCAAAAACAAGAAACAGAACCAACAAGGAACTTCACTATTTTTCCAGGTGTCCCAGTGACAGATAAAGATCTCCAAACTCACCAAAAATTTCGCTGCCTTCTCAAAGTTATCCCTTGTTGAGCAATCTAGGGCATAAAAATTAAGTGATTTCTCTTCTATTAGTAACTGCTTGTGGGAGCTTTTTATTTCTTAGATTAGGATCTTGTTTTACTTAGATGAATAATGTCTTCTTCATCAAATAGTTACCAATGCATAAACCATAAAGAGACAAGAGACACAAAATGTAGGCTATCATCTAGTGCCAAAACCTCTCCCACTTGAGAGGCAAACCCGAAGAAGTTCTTCTTCTTATAGAGACCTCAATTGACTAATACCAAGACCAAGACCCTTGTCCTATTTGCCACTCCAAGTCCAAGTCACAAACCTTCTTTGATAGGATCCTTCTTGCTTGAGTCAACAATAGTCAAACCTATGTTTCCCCCTTCTTCTTGGCTGCCCTTTAGAATTCGGTTTCCTCTTCTCTGCTTCAGATCTGTACCTTATGTCGGCTTCCTTGGGAACCTTAGATACAACACATGTGAGATAAATATTGTGATCCAACCCACGATCTCCTTCACTTGGCCTGAATGGTCTTCTCTTCCAACTCGGCTTCTTGAGTAACAGGATGGACTAGTGTCGGATGGTGCTGAGGAGTATCAAAGAGGTACTTGTAGTGGCTAGGAGCGCCATAAATTGAACAATGTAGAGTAGAGTTGGCAACAATGCAGATGGCACAAAGCAGAGGTCAGTAGCAACGCAAAAGATTCAGATGGTCAACGAAGAAACTAGCAGCAATCAAGCTCCAACATTCACATGGTATCATAATGAACACAGTTAGTTCAGTAATTTGGGATGTTTTTCGTTGTTGATGCAGTAGTAGCAACAGTTTGCAGTGCAGGGGTAGTTGGCAGTGGCAATGCTAGTAGCAACACGAATGTAGAAATTTAGAGGGAGTTGCAGTACGAATGCAATGTTGACAGTGGCAGGGTCAGCAACAGTACAGATGAAATGCTTGTGCAGTGGTTGGTGGACAACATGTTAGACATCAACAATGTAGAAGGAGATGTTACAGAACAGAGTGATGCTTCAGCAGGTTGCATTACTAGAGCACATTCCTTGGTAAGAGGGAGTGTTGATTTCTAGTAGCATCGGATGTGATCTAAGTCTCAAATTTTGTAGAGAGGCTTGGGCACATGTATTCCAAACAACCTTTAAAGCCTTTGGGAAATTCCACCCAAAAACAATTTTATTAAAATAATAAATTATTTTTAATCGGACCCTAAGTTTAAACTTAGGAAATTAAATAATTAATGGGTATTAATCTAATTGTGGGTGTAACTTCTAGAAGAAGAGAAGGATCAAGTAGAAATTATCTTAGCCATTGATTAACTTCTAATCTGGGCCGTTGAATGTCAATGAGGAGATTACTTAAGGAGGCTTGAGGGTCATTTGGAAAGACACACAAAGAGAGTTCAGAAGTTTGATTTTCTGAAGCAGAGCAACTGTCGGGAGAATTTCGATAGTGAGCTTTTGTAGTGAGGGGTAGGGATAGTTTGGTTGGAGAGTCTTCTCCTGAGCCAGGATACGTAGTAGAAAGGCAGAGAGACACGAAAAGGAGGCAGCATAGTACCCAGGAGGGGTTGACACTAAGCCCGAAGGGCTCATATAGAAGTAGCGCAGTCCTCCCAGTAGAAGTCTGAAAATTTGCTGGGGTTTGACATCTGAGCCGGGAGGGTTGACGTCAGAGCTTCAGGAGAGAAAATCTATCTAGCGTAGAGCTGACGCAGGGCCCAAGCAAGGGTAGTGCAAAAATAGCTGGGGACATGTTGGTTCAGCTGTCGGATCAGTCGGGACTTGCCGGGTAGAGTGAGGTAATCTCACAAATTTCTTCTACCAGTATTTCTCTGTAACTGGATTACCGAAAGGGCATCCAAAAGTTGTATCTAGAAAGCGATTGCATAATAATAAAAACCCTCTGATCTGCTGCACCGATTTTCCCGCATTAGGTTTTTCTGGGGACGTTTGTCCAAAAACAATTTGTCATTTGTGTGTATGTTTCTCTATTGTTCATTTTCTTTTTTCGGCATATTATATAAATGGTGTAGGTTGCAGTGTATGTATTTCGATGTTTGTGTTAGGAAACTGCAAATAACTTGTTCATGATAATCTATAAAATAAAAGAAATATCATCAATGCTGAAGTAGGGATTCTCGAGTTTGAGGAATTTTCACAGAGTTCAACTTCTATCATTGCAAAACAGACTTCAACTTTTTGGCAGTAATTACGGTCCTCTCCTCCACACGTGTGAGAGGAGATCAACCCTAAAACAATCCCACAAACAAATGTGATGACCTCACTGCTCCTTTCCTTCAGCTTACTGGTTCTAGGGCTCCTACTTTATGACCTTTGCACTTCAGACTTCCTTCATTGAAATTCTCTGTCTCAAATGAAAACCGAGCAAGCCTATTTATAGTTGTTGGACCATGTAATAAGACGACTTGAAGAGGGTGAGCTGACATGTCTGATGGAGGAGTTTATTAATTCAATCTTGAAGCCAACTTGCAGGAGAGGTCTTGCGCTTGTATTGGAGGGCTTTTATACTTATTTAATGACTCATACAAATGTGTAACATGTCTAGAAGGGTCCTTCATACATGACATAGACTCATATTGACTTTTATGACTAGATGACAAATCCTAAAGGCTCACAACGGGAGCCATCACTAAAATAAAATTCCTTGCTCATGAAACCCATGAGACAAGTATTACAATAATTTTATTTTCTTCTTTTCATCAATTACATAAAATCATAATTACATGTCATTATGAAGATCGAACGTAGTTACACTTTTCAACATCCGTGTGCCAAAACAGATTGAAGAAAAGATAGATTGGTGTCAACTACGGTGGAATCTTTCACCACCGAAATTGACAAGAGAAATGGCTCTTAAGACATGAGAGATAATGCTCAAGAAACATATGAATTGATCCACATTTGATGATCCAAAATGAATTCATCCCTCATGTTTCTAGATTTCCTAGAGCGGTCTCTTCTTCTAAAATGATTGAGTAAAATTTACTCCTAGCCTTGATTTTGGGTTTCTTCACCCTAATGCCCCAAAACATGCCCAACAGTGGGAGTTTTTGGGGTTTTTCCCTTTTATGGAGGACTATAGCCTATGAGGATTGATAGGCTACTTCATCCCAATCATCCTCAATTCCTAGAGGACGTTACAATCCCCCCTGGCTAAAAATTGCTTTCCCCCAACTAATTGCAAATTCAAGTGTTGCAAAATATGCTCCCCTTCCCATGCCACGTCCTCCTTCCGAAAATTCTTCCACTTGACAAGGTATTTTGGAATTACTCTTCCTCTCAACTTCTTTTCCTACACGACCATGATCATCTCTGGAATCAAGTCTAGTTGTCCTTCCTCATCTAAGGGCTGCAATTTGATAGATGTTGTGACTTGCAGCGCCACGTCCTTATTGAGGCACGACACATGAAATACATTATGGATTTTGTTGTCTCTCGAAAGTTCTAATTGATACACCACTTCACTAATCTTAAGGGGAAATTTGTCTGACCCATAGAACCTAAGCATCAGTTTTTCAGTGCCACTCTTCTTAAGGGTAAACTATCGATAGGGTTGCAATCTCATGAAGACAAGGTCTACTACCTGAAATTTGCATCTTGTTCGATGCTGATCTGCGTACAATTTCTGTTGATTCTGAGCAACCTGCTTGTTTTCCTTTAGTACTCTAAGGATGTCTTGATTTTCCAATATCCAATCCTTTGCAATAGGCACCTTGCTGTCTCCAAAAACCTTGTTGATAAAGGATGGTGCATCATACTTGTTACCCACTCCCTGTGGGTGACACCCATAGATGAATTGTTGCTCCTAGATTGTCTTCAGTCGGCAGCCAACCCCTTGCAGCCACCAGATAGCCTGATGTGCCATCATCTCCGCCACCTAAGCCAACTATTATACTTCCTCGCTCATCTGTTATGATCGTATTTTTGAACGTGGGCATTCGAACCCCGAAGGTATGGCTTTCATGATGTAGTTGGGTATTTTTTCTTACTTATCATGGACACTTTTGGACATGGATTAGTGGGGGGATTTAGCAGAAAGAATGGGCTTGCTTTGTACTCTTATCCCCTTGTCCAATTTGGTGGTTAAGATTGTATCCAGTGTTTTAAGATCCGGCCGAGTCAGCATCAACCCGGCCGAGTTGGTCCGGGTCATTGGCCTGGGCCACGAAATGGTCATCAACCCGGTTCGGTCGGCCGAGTCAGCAATGACTCGGCCGAAACCGCAAGGACCACATAAAAACGGCCGGGTCACTAATGCTGAAAGTGTGAGTCGTGACTGCTGGTTATTGGCTGTGTTCCTTGTACATTTCTGCATTCTCGAGCTGAATACATATATATTTATATTGTCATTGCGGGGAGCTATTTGTATTGCTGGAGGTACTCTGATAACATAATATTCATCTATAGCCATTGTCTCTTTTACCATTAACTGATATGTCCGATCTCAGCTCTTTTGTCATTACCAAAGTATGTATTACCA
>APFE031559359.1:0-14506 GCA_000404065.3 Pinus taeda
AGTTATTATTTTTATAATAGTCTTATAATAATACAAATCTTTGGGTAGTTTTAAAGTATTAAAGAGGATATTAAAATATTTAGGTTTTAAGTCTAAGTTCATAAAAACGATTTAGTTAATTATAAACAAATTTATTTGAAACAAATTTAATTTAACTAATTAATTAATTAATTAACTAATTAATTAAATAATTATTATTCTTGTCCCTATCTCTTGGTCTTGTCTAATGTAGCTGTTGCCAAGTCCTCTGTAGCCGTTTCCTTGGTCAAAATTAGTTTTTATAGTCATTGAATGATTGATCTCTTTATTTAACTTGTTGCCATGATCTGATTCTTCATCTCATTCTGACGACAAACACACTTGTTGGTTCGAAATGCATCGACAAATGAATTTCATGTGATTATTGCCGAAAACCATCTTAATAAATAATAATAATTGTTGTTATTATTATCATTTTTTTTTAACAAGATCAGTTATGGTATTTTCATTCAAAAAAGAGGAGGTAAACTCATAGATACAAATATATGAACAAATTAGATAAGAGGATTGGATAAAATTTATGGATTTGTTTTTTCCTACTTTTACATGGAGCTCATAAACTCCTAACTTTCCTACTAAATTTTGCTTGTAATTTCTAACAAATTGCTGAAGAAGATAAGAACATTTACTATTCATGTATTAGCTAAAGAGAGATTCAAGATACAAAGATAGGAGGTGAAATGTGGTTGTGAGAGAAGCATATTTTGATAACTGTTGAGACCGTCATTCTGCTGGTACCCATTGTTGCAATCCATTGAATTTGAGTTTTCCTCAGATTTCTTGCCCACCATTTGTTGCATAGACTGTAAGGCTTGCTTGATGTGAACGCAATGTTCATTAAGCTTGGAAATGGATTTTATATGCTAGTTACATTGGTAGTTGAGATAGCCAATTTCGTTCTTACATTTTTCCTTCTAGTGATTGTGCAAAGACCCGATTTGTTCCAGCACCACTATGATTAACTTACAGTGAGAACAACATGGATTCAGATCCATGGGATGAAGATCGAAGGCTCAAGAAGATTAGAAGAAATAAGAGAAGTGAGAGGAGGGTGGGTACTATAGAGAAATAAGGGAAGGAGGAGGGAAGGTATGTTGAGGAGCAGCAAGGAGAAGGGAGACCCACAGAGGGGGGAAGGAGCGCTAATCCAGATTTAAACAAGAAAGAAAAAAAGTACAGATATAACCATAAATACATAGATGTAGCAAAAATAAAAATTCATTTCATTAATATGAAATACTGAAATATGCTTACAAACAAAATGGAAATAAGACTAGCTCAGGCAATGGTAGCTTATATATGAGAAGAGATGTGGCAGCTACATGCCTCTGGACTGTGTTACGATGAGGCTCAAGGGCCTTTTTATCATTGAAAAATAAGAAAACCCTAACCTGAGGAGATGTAACACCGGGAGTTTAGGATCCCCATTGGGGTTAGTTGGGATGCCAACTTCCCGGGGTCGTAACTTGGTCATATCATCTCCATTTGACATGTATGACACATCATTAAAAAGATCTCTCTAAAGAATATAGTTGCTAATGTAATTTCCATTGAAATCACCAGAGGAATTTTGCTAAAAAACATCATTTAGGGCCTCAAAATGGGGCTCTAGAAGTTCAGGACCTGAAAAACTACCAAAAATAGTAAACTGTGCTACAATTAAAGAATTTGAAAAAAACTGAAAGAAAAATGGTGAGGGTCCAAGTGGAATAGGTGGGTGGCCACCAATATCGACCTGGATCAGTCCTCCCCCCTTAGGAAGAAATTGTCTCCATTGCTTTGAGTTCCTCCATGAGATGAGGAAACTTCTGTTGAACTTGGTCCTTGGTGAGCCATTTGCCTGGGTGCAGGAGTTAGCCAACTTTGACAATTCGATACAATTGGATCTTTTGCTGGTGAGTATTCTTGATCTACGTGTCCATGATGCGATCAGTTGCAGCTTGTTCCATGCATTCTGGATTTAACTCTGTTGGTGTGAGCTGTTCTGTAATGTTAGATGTGTCTAGTAATGGTGGAAAGTATTGCCGAATGTGATCCACATTGAACACTGGGTGCAGGCCAAGGAATGGGAGAATGCTGAGATCGAAAGTATTATCTGCCACAACCTTGGTGATGGTGTATGACCCATATCAAAGCGAGCGAATCTTGCAATGGGGCCCAACGAGGCGCTCCTTCTGCAAATGTAGCTAAACTTTGTCGCTCACCTAGAACTTGTGTGGCACCTGATGCTAATCATGCCGCTACTTGTACTTAGAAATGGCTTTGTCCAATATGTCATGGACTTGTTGGAGGATGTGTTGAATGTGCTCAATGAAGTTATTTGCCTTGTTGGCTTTGGATTGGACATGAGCCGAATCTTCAAAAGTTGCTGCAAATGGTATGGCCACATCAATGGGACATAGTGGTTAGAATTCCAAGGCCACCTGAAAAGGGCTGTGGCCAGTCGAGTTGTGGAGAGCTCAATTATAGTTGTGCTAGACATGGGGGAGGATCTCATCCCATGTGTGTAGATGCTTTGAGTTGTACATGCACAAGATGTGTACGATCATCACGTTGATGACCTCTATTTGGCCATCAATTTGGGGTTGGAAAGTTGTGGACTTAGTGAGCTTGTTGTTCAACATCGACCAGAGACTGGACCAAAATGTACTAAGGAACCTGTTGTCCTGATATGAGATGATGTACTATGGGATCCCAAAGTGTACCCACACTCATTGAAAGAAGAGTTTAGTAGTGGCTTCTGTTGTGATATTCTTCTTGCAGGACACCATAATGGCCATCTTCGAGAAACCATCGACGACCAAAAAAACACAGTCATTGCCATGCTTAGTAGAAGGAAGGATCAACATGTAATCCATGGAGATAGATTCCCAAGGTCGAATAGAGGTAGGAAGCATAGTATAGATGCGTTGCTTCTTGATGGTTGGTTTGGCAATGGCGTAGGCAATGCAGGATTTGATATACTACCCAACATCCTGTTGAAGATTAAGCTAATAGAAATACTTCTGCAATATTTCCACAATTTTCTCGACCCCGAAATGCCCAGTGGCCCAACTGTAGTGTGCTTCCCAAATCATCTTGACATGCTCGCTTGAAGGAACACAAAGGTTTCCTAGGTGGAATAATAGAGCATCATGGAGGTGACAATCTGGAACTTGCTAACCCTCCAAGAGTGTATGGTATGTGTGGCCGAATTATGGGTTGCTTTTGTAGAGAAGTGGCCAATCAAAAGTCTCATGACCACAAGAGTTGAGCACGATGGTTAACGCCATGATCGGTGGTCAGTTGAGGTAGTCTTCAACATTATTGGTGCTGCCCTTCTTGTACTTGATATTCAAATGGAACTATTGCAGGTATTTGGACCACTTCTAATGGCGATAATTCTGCAACTTCCCTTGTGTTTGTATGAACTATAGGAGTTGGTGGTTTGTGTGGATGACCATTTCCTTCCCCAAAATGTAATGCTTCCACTGTTGGAAGGCCTGCGCATTGGAATACATCTCTTTGTAACAAGTGGGATACTTCTAGACTGTGTCTGAAAGTGTCTCACTGTGATATGCCACTCGATGCCCTTATTGAGTAAGGACTACCCCAATAGCATAGTTAGAGGCATTTGTCTCGATCTCAAATGGTTGTTGCAAGTCTGGTAATGTGAGAATTGGTGCAAAGTAGAGGCAATGTTTCAACTCTGTGAATGCCTTCTATTGAGATTCATACCAAAATAATTTTTCTTTCGCTCCTCCCTTGGTGACTTGACTTAAGGGCCAAGTGATATGAGATAACCCCAACACGAACCTGTGGTAGAAATTGGCAAGACCCAGAAAGCTGCGGAGCTCTATCTGAGTGGTTGGGGCTAGCTAATCCTGAATGACTTGGATCTTGGTTGGATCCACATGCAACCCTTGTTCATCAATAATGTATCCCAGATACTAAACCTGGCTCATGCCAAAAGTGCATTTCTCCAAATTGGCACACAACTTGTGTTGCTGCAGTGTTTGGAGAACCTATCAGATGTGGTGGAGGTGCTCTTCCCAACATTGGTTGAATATTAGGATTTCATCCAAGTATACCACTACAAATGAGTTGTTGAATGGTCGCACGATGTCATCCATCAACCTCATGAAGGTTGCGGGAGCATTTGTCAACCTGTAAGGCATAACCAACCATTCAAAAAGGCCATCCTTGGCTTTGAAGGTAGTCTTCCACACATCAGAGGGTTTGATTGGTACCTGGCGATATCCAGACTTCAAGTTGATCTTGCTGAAATATTTTCCCCCTTGAGTTGGTCCAAAAGGTCATAAATCTGTGGGATTGGGTACTTATTCCCAACAGTGATCTTGTTCAGAGCTCGATAGTCAATACAGAGTCTCCAAGTCCCATCCTTCTTCTGTACCAACACGATCAAGCTCCCACAAGGTGATGAACTCAGCTAGATGTGAAATTTCTGTAGAAGATCCTGAGTCTACCTCTTGATTTCATCATTTTCCAATGGAGCACCGATAGATTGGTCCATTGGGCAATGGTGCACCTGGGGTCATATCGATGGAGTGCTTGAACTAATGGTGCAGAGGAACCCTTGCAGGGGAGGTGAAGATGTCCTCGTACTCCTCCACAACCTTGTCCATCTATTTTTGTCGTGTGGAGGGGACTTGTCTAGAGGTCGTGTCCATCGTCTTCTTCTTTCCATGAGGGTGTATCATCAGGAATACAAATTTCCCATTTTTGGAAATGAGCTTACTGCATTGTTTTGTAGTAACCAGAGACATGGCGGTAGGTGGTGCTACCTCCAGTATCTTGTAAAACTTATTTCCCAAGGTAACAATATCAAGGCGAGGCCTTGACTCATACATAGCATGTCGCTTCCACAAGTATGGTTGGCCTAATAATACATCACAAACATCAAGGGGAGAAACGTCACATAGTACCTCATCCGTGAAGGGCTTGATGCTGTATGGAAGGTGACACTGTTGGCTCACGCGAAGATCTTGTCCTTGGTGAAGCCACCTGATGGTGTATGGTTGTGGGTGTGCCATGGTCGGTAAGCCCAACTGCTTCATGACCTATGTTACAATGAGGTTCTTTTGGCTCCCGTTGTCGACAATGAACTGTAGTGGGAAACCCTTTACCCACATTTGGGAGTTGAAGAGACACTCCTCCTCCTCTAGATCTTCGAGTTCCTCCTTCTGGATCTTTGTGGTGGAAACGATGGCATTGGGCTCCACATCGATAATCTTATTCCCTTTGTCATTCCCCTTGTCGTGTTCTCACTCAGAGTCGGAACATGCATTTGATTCCAAAGCCGACATCTCGGCCACCAGTGACTGCTTGGCCCAACACTCACTTGTATTATGAGTGGAGGTCTTATGGAACTCACAACAGTTTCCAGTGTCCTTTGGCTTCGTAGTGTTGTCCTTTGCTTGTGGCTTTGGTGGGTTGTCTTGGGTTGTCCCACCTTGGATTTGTCCTTTGTCTCACAGTTTGGGGGCACCTTTCCCTTGCTTTAGATTCACAGATCCAAAGTATCGCTTCTTTCATTTAAACTTCTACTCGATCTTGACGGCGTATCGGTATGCCGTGTTGAGCGAGGAGATGTCCAAGAACTCCATCTCTTCCTGGATGTATCTATGTAGGTAGTCGCGGTACTTGAGTACCAAATTTTTCTCAAAATCCTTGATACCCAACTTCATGTGAAGGGTATGAAAAACATTGGTAAAATCCGACACATCTTGGTCTCTTCCCTGCCGTAGTGTGGTCCACTTTATGTATTTCTCCTCATAATTCCTGACAGGGTAATACTGCTCCTTAATGGCGTCCTAGAATAAATTCCAAGTGGAAGTGGTTGAAAATAGTGAGTTTGTACTTTCATCCTTCTGCTCACAGTAGGTTTCCCACCAGTCCTTGACGTGAGGGGTGGCTTTGAGAAGAGCAAAAATAATCTTTTCTCGGCTGGAAAAACCATGAAAAGAAAAATATCCTTATAGTAGATTTAACCATTTATCTATGACATCTACATCTATTTGGCCCTCAAATATGGGAATGTCAGCTTTTACTCATACCTTAAAAGGTGTGGAGCCTCCAGAGTGGCTGCTAGATGTAGATGCAGCACCGGTGGGCAACCGTTGAAGGATCTGGGAAAAGTTATCCATCATCGCGTTCCTTTGTTTCTCGAGGGACTCCTCGAGCAATATTTTGATAGGATCTCCTACTCCCTCATATTTCTTTTATTCCCCCATGGGTGGTCATTGGGGTTTGTTGGGCTGATCTTGCAAAGGTTCAACCAAATCAAGCCCTATCTCCTTATATCCCAACCTCGTTGGGGACATGCAAAGAAAAATACAGAAAGAGCAGACAACTCTAATACCACTTATTTGGATTTAAATAGGAACACAACAAATTACATATATAACCATAAATATAGAGATGCAATAGAAATAACACTTCATTTCATTAATATCAAATACTTAAATATGCTTACAAAAATAATGAAAATAAGACTAGCTCGGACGATGATAGCTTACCTCTGAGAAGAGATGTGGTGGCTACATGCCTCTTAACTATGTTAAAATGAGGCTCAAGGGACTTTTTATTATTAAACAATAAGAGAAAACCATAAAAGACCAAAACCCTAACTCGAGGAGATGTAACACCAAGAGTTTATGGGCTATGTTGGGGTAAGTTGGGAACTCAACTTCTCGGGGTTGTAACTTGGTCATATTATCTTTGTTTGACGGGTATGATACCTTGTTGGAAAGATCTCTTTGAGGACTACAACTACTAACATTATTACCTTAAAAATCACCAAAGGAATTTTGCCAAAAAAATCGTTTAGGGCCTCAAAGCGACTCTAGAAGTTTAGGACTTGAAAACTACCAAAAATAGTAAACTGTGCTACAATTAAGGAAACTGAAAAAAACTTAAAGAACAATGGTGAGGGTCCAAGTGGAATAAGTGGGTGGCCATCAATATCTAACTAGATCAAGCGCATGAAGGGACACAAAGATAAGAGGCAAAGATAAGCGTGAAGAAGAGAGGAAAGAAGGGAGGATATAAAGGAAGAGAAGGCCAGAAGAGAAGCCCGTGAACCCATCGAAACATCATACCAATGAAATTGAAACACAAAAGAGGTAGGGAAAGAAAAATTGAGGGAGGATTCATATCTCATTTGAAGGAGATTTGACTGCGAGGGATTTTAGAGAGATTATGACAGCGACATGCCTTGGGAAGGAAGGGATTGGGTTTGGATTTATCTGAGCACAAAAAGGAAATGTGATGGAGTGATAATTATGGGATGGATTTTAATATCATATCTTGATTTATTCTAGCCTCTCCTTGAGGCTTGACGCAAACCTTGTTTGCAAGATCATCAACTATCTTGTTGTTTTTTATGAGGATATGAAAAAATGAGATTTTTCCAAGGTTTTGCAGATAATGTTGGATTCTGGAAATTATTTGGGCTAGATCTACATTTTTGGGATTTGTATTCTTGACCATTTGTTGGATAAGGATGGAAGAGTCTCCAAAAATGATTGGAATTGTGTCATTCCCATTGCTAAGAATTTGTGATCCCATCAAGAACCCATAGGCCTCTGTCTTATTATTTAATTGGATACCGAACTCCCATTAAAAATTAGTTTAATTTGATGCCAAATGATCAATTATAATACCCGCAACTCCCGTGTAACCAAGATTTGAATTAGAGGTGCCATCAAAGAAAATACATGACCTCTTGTGAGTTTTTAGCCAAGGTGAAAATTCCTATTATTTCATTCGAACTTTCCAATTATCTGAGTTGCGAGGATATATTCTAGGAATGTTCGATTTTTTTGTCCCTTTTGATAAGATAAATTCAATTGATAGGCTCCATGTTTTGGCTAATATTTTTCGACTTATGGCCTTATATTTTGAAAAATGAACTTGCTTCTTGCTAACCAAATCTACTAGCATAAGAAGGATGGAAGGTTGGTCCAAAATCTCTTCAACATATTCTTGTTTTTAAAGAATGGGGACAAGTGGAATTCCACTTAGCGAAAAAACTTTGTTAAGCTGAGATTGAAGTTAATTTGGACTTCAAGAGGCCTAACCAATATTTTCTAACATTCAAAAGGTAATTTACAATTGATAAAAAGATGATGAATGGTTTCTTTTGCTCTAGAGCATAGGGGGAAAATGGAGGGTTCCTGAATACCTCTTTTTTTGAGGTTGTCTATTGTAAGGATTTTTGCTTTTAACATGGTCCATATAAATAATTTGATCTTAGGGAGGCTCTCAATTTTCCAAAATAATTTCCAGAGAGGCCATTCAGGCTAATTATGGTCTTCTTGCAACTTCTCATATCCTGAATTGACTGAATACTCTCCACCTTTTGGATCCATTTGAATTTGTCATGTTGTCTAAAACTGATTAGGGATGCTCCCTTTAGATGATGAAGAACCAAGTTCCTTTGATTAATATGCTCAGAGGGGGAGGCCCAGGGCTTCCAATTGTCCCAAGCATTGTCTTGTTGTTTCCAAGAGGAAATTTGTTTGAGAGTTAGGTTTCCTCTATGTTTCATACAAGTCTTGAGACGGTGAATGACTTGAAGTTCTGAAAGGGAGGAGTTTTCCATAATGTTGTCCCTCCAAATGTTTATTTCATGCCCTCCCCCAAGACTTATGGAGGTGCTTCCTTTGATTAAAGGGATATAATTTTTGTAGAATTTCCAGATTTGTGAGAACGATATGATTGGAAAGTGTTTGGTAAGAACTTGTTTCCACCAGGAAGGCTTGTCTAAGAGTAGTCTCCATATAAGTTTTGCTCCAAAATAAATATTCATCAGTCTAGGGAGTCGAATAGAAGTTCCTCCCTGCTCATAGGGAGTAGTTACTTGTTTCCAACTAACCAAACTAAATTTCTTGGTCTCAGTTTTTCCACCCTGCCATAAAAAGCTTCTTATAATTAGTTCTATGTGCTTTTGAATTCCAACAAGAGATTGAGTGACTGTGAATTGGTATAAAGGGAGGGATGATAAAATAGATTTGATCAAGGTTATTCTCCCAACTAGATCGAGCCATTGCGTTCCCAAACTTTACATTTTATTTTTGATTTTGTCAATTGTAGCATACCAAACCCCGTCCTTCAAAAAAAACTTTTGAGATTGGAAATCCTAAGTGTTTAAAGTGAGACCAATTTGAGTTGAAGGGGACACCAAAAATTTGAGAGATATGCTGTAGAGTTATAGGTGGGATGTTCCATCCATATATGTTGCTCTTTGCATTATTTATGAGGCCTTCAAAAATTGATCCAAAATGAGCTTGAATCTTCTTGCAACAATACACGAAACTCCTCCCACGAATAAAGTATCATCGGAAAATTGTTAGTGATTCATAATATTAAATCCCAATGGTAAGACCAGACTACCTCCTATACTTTAATTTCCTACTTAGAGAATATGCCATTATGATATAAAGAAAAGGGGAAATAGGATAGCCTTACCTAAGGCCTCTGGACCTTTTAAATTTTTCTTCTGATCTTCCATTAATTAAAGGGGAAATCTAAGGCCCTTGGATACAAGCTTTTATAATGTCTATGAAGTCAGGGGCGATGATTCAGGTGGATATTGGTGGCCACCTGCCAATTCCACTTGGACCCCCACCATTGTTTCTTTCAGTTTTTCAGTTTCCTTAACTGTAGCACAATTTACTATTTTTAGCAGCTTTTTGGGTCTCTAACTTCTAGAGCTGTTTTGAGGCCCTAAATGAAGTTTTTTTTATTATCTACCACCAGATATTTTATGATGAAATCATATTTTCTGTCGTAGTCCTTGGAGATATCTTTCTATTAGGGTATCATGCGCGTCAAGCGGAGATAATATGACCAAGTCGCGACCCCGAGAAGTTGGCTATCCAACTAACCCCAACGGGCCCATAAACTCTTGGCCTTACATCTCCTCGGGTTAGAGTTTTGGTTATTTAGGGTTTTATCTTATTGTTCAATAATAAAAAGGCCCTTGAGCCTCATTGTAACATAGTTTAGAGGCATGTAGCCACCACATCTCTTCTCAGAGATAAGCTACCATCGCCTCAGATAGTCTTATTTCCATTTTGTTTGTAAGCATATTTCATTATTTGATATTAATGAAATGAAGTGTTATTTCTACCGCATCTTTGTATTTATGGTTATATCTGTAATTTTTTGCATTCTTGTTTAAATCCAGATCAGTGGTATTAGAGCGGTCTGCTCTTTCTTTGTTTTTCTTTGCATGTCCCCAACGAGGTCAAGATATAAGGAGTTAGGGCTCGAACTAGTCAAACCTTTGTAAGACTAGCCTCACAAATCCCGACAACCTCCCATGGAGGATGAAAAGAAAGATGAGGGGGCAGGAGATCCTATCAAAATATTGCTCAAAGAAGCCCTCGAGCAACAAAGGAACGCGATGATGGAAAACTTTGCACATATCCTTCAGCGACTATCCAAGAGCGACGCATCTACTTCCGACAGCTACTTTGGAAGCACCACACCCTTTATGGTACAAGTTAACTTTGAGATTCCATATTTGAGGGTCAGATAAATGCAGAAACTGTAGATAAATGGTTAAATCTGCTAGAAGGATATTTTTCCATTCATGATTTTTCTAGCCGGGAAAATATCACTTTTGCACTTCTCAAAGCAACCTCTCACATAAAGAACTGGTGGGAAACCTACTATGAGCAGAAGGATGAAAGTACGAACTCACTATTTTCAGCCGCACCCACTTGGAACTCATTCCAGGATGCCATCAAGGAGCAGTACTACCCTGTCGAGAACTATGAGGATAAATACATAAAGTGGACAACACTGCGATAGGGAAGGGACCAAGATGTGCTGAAGTTTACCAATGTTTTTCACACCCTTCGCACGAAGTTGGGTATCAAGGATTCTGAGAAGCATTTGGTTCTCAAGTACCACGGCTGCCTGCACAGGTACATCCAGGACAAGATGGAATTCCTGGACATCTCCTCGCTCGACACGCATACTGATATGCCCTTAAGATCGAGAAAAAGCTTAAATAGAAGAAGCAAGACTTTGGGTCTGTGAATTCAAAGCAAGGGAAAGGTGCCCCCAAACTGCAGAACAAAGGAGAAAGCCAAGGCAGGGCAGCCCAGGACAACCCGCCAAAGCCACAAGCAAATAACAACACCACGAAGCCGAAGAAGGACATAGGAAAGTGGTGTGAGTTCCATAAGAGCTCCACTCACAACACAAGTGAGTGTTGGGCCAAGCAGTCACTGTTGAGCTAAAGGCTTTAGAATCAGATGCATGTTCCGACTTTGAATGAAAGCCCGACAAAGGGAATGACAAAGGGAAGCAGATTATCGATGTAGAGCTCAATGCCATCGTTGCCACCATGAAGATCCAGAGGATGAGGAGTGCCTCTTCCACTCCTAGATGTGGGTAAAGGGTTACCCCCTACAGTTCATTGTCGATAGCGGGAGCCAAAAGGGCCTCATTTCGGCAGAGGTCGTGAAGCGGCTGGGTTTATCGACCACAACACATTCACAACTATACACCATCTAGTGGCTTCACCAAGGACGAGATCTTCGCGTGAGCCAACAGTGCCACCTTCCATACAACATCAAGTCCTTCATGGATGAGGTATTATGTGACGTTGCTCCCCTTGATGTTTGTGATGTATTATTAGGCCAACCATACTTCTAGAAGCGACATGCTGTATATGAGTCAAGGCCTCGTGTTGTTATTGTTACTTTGGGAAATAAGTTATACAGGATACTGGAGGTAGCACCACTTACCACCATCTCTTTGGTTACTGCAAAAAAATGCAGTAAGCTCATTTCCAAAATTGGGAAATTTATTTTCCTGATGATATTCCCTCAAGGAAAGAAGAAGACAATGGCTATGACCTCCAGACAGGGCTGCTCCGCACGACAAAAATAGATGGACAAGGTCGTGGAGTACAGGGACATCTTCACCTCCCTCGCAGGGGTGCCTCTGCACTGTCAGGTCAAGCACTCCATCGATCTGACCCTAGGTATGCCACTGCCCAATGGATCAATCTATCGACGCTCCATTTTGGAGAGCGACGAAATCCAGAGGCAGATTTAGGAGTTGTTGCAGAAAGGTCACATCCATCCAAGTTCATCGCCCTGTGGGAGCCCGATCATGTTGGTACAGAAGAAGGATGGGACTTGGAGACTCTGTACTAACTATCGGGCGCTGAACAAGATCACTCTCCAGAATAGATACTTGATCCCATGGATTGATGACCTTCTGGACCAAATGAAGGGGGCAAAATATTTCAGCAAGATCAACTTGAAATCAGGATATCACTAAGTACCAATCGAACCCTTTGATGTGTGGAAGACTGCCTTCAAAGCCAAGGAGGGCCTTTTCGAATGGTTGGTTATGCCTTTCGGGTTGACAAATTCTCCCGCAACCTTCATGAGGCTGATGGATGAAATCGCGTGGCCATTCACCAACTCATTTGTAGTGGTATACTTGGATGAAATCCTAATATTCAACCAAAGTTGGGAAGAGCACCTCCACCACATCCGATAGGTTCTCCAGACACTACAACAACACAAGTTGTGTGCCAATTTGGAGAAATTATCTTTTGGCATGACCTAGGTTCAGTATCTGGGATACATTATTGATGAACGGGGGGTGCATGTGGATCCATCCAAGATCCAAGTCATTTGGGATTGGCCAACTCCAACCACTTTGACAGAGCTCCACAGCTTTCTGGGTCTTGCCAATTTCTACCACAGGTTCATGTTGGGATTCTCTCATATCACTTGGCCCTTGAGTTAAGACACCAAGGGAAGAGTGACAGAAAAATTATTTTGGTCTGAATCTCAACAAAAGGCATTCACAAAGTTGAAACATCGCCTCTGCTCTGCACTAGTGCTCACATTACCATACTTGCAACAACCATTGGAGATCGAGACAAATGCCTCTAACTATGTTATTGGGGCAGTCCTTACTCAACAAGGGCATCTAATGGCATATCACATTGAGACACTTTCAAACACAGTCTAGAAGTATCCCACTTGTTACACATAGATGTATTCCATTGTGCAGGCCTGCTGACATTGGAAGCATTACATTTTGGGGAAGGAAATGGTCACCCACACAAACCACCAACCCCTGAAGTTCATACAGATGCAAGGGAAGTTTCAGAATTATCGCCATCAGAAGTGGTCCACATACCTGCAACAATTCCATTTGAATATCAAGTATAAGAAGGGCAACACCAATATCGTTGCAGATTGCATCAGTTGACCACTGATCATGGCGTTAACCACCGTGCTCAAATCTTGTGGGCACGAGACTTCTGATTGGCCACTTCTCTACAAAAGCGACCCATAATTCGGCCACACATACCAGACACTCTTGGAGGGTCAGCAAGTTCCGATTTTCACCTCCAGGATGCACTATTATGACACCTGGGACACCTTTGTGTTCCTTCAAGCGAGCGTGCCAAGATGATTTGGGAAACACACTACAGTCGGGCCAATGGGCATTTCGGGGTCGAGAAAATGGTGGTAGTACTGCAGAAGCATTTATATTGACTGAATCATCGACAGGATGTCGGGAAGTACATCAGATCCTACACTGCCTGCGCCATTGCCAAACTGACCATCAAGAAGCAAGGCCTCTATACTCTGCTGCCTACCCCTAGTCGACCTTGGGAATCCATCTCCATGGATTACATGTCGGACCTTCCTTCTACTAAGCATGGAAATGACTATGTTTTTTTGGACGTCGATAGATTCTCGAAGATGCCCATTATGGCTGCCTACAAGAAGAATATCACAGCGGAAGCCACTACTAAACTCTTCTTTGAATGAGTGTGGGTACACTTTGGGATCCCATAGTCTATCATCTTAGATCGGGACAACAGGTTCCTCAGGACATTTTGGTCCAGTCTTTGGTCGATGTTGGACACTAAGCTCACTAAGTCCACAACTTTCCATCCCCAAACTGATGGCCAGACAGAGGTCGTCAATAGGATGATCGTACAAATTCTGTGCATGTACAACTCAAAGCATCCATGCACATGGGATGAGAGCCTACCCTATGTCCAACATAACCATAACCGGGCTCTCCACGGCTCGAATGGCCACAACCCTTTTAAGGTGGGCTTGGGATTACAACCACTATGTCCCATTGACGTGGCCATGCCATTTGCAACTACTCAGGAAGATTTGGCTCATGTCTAGTCCGAAACCAATAAGGTAAACAACTTCATTGAGCACATCCAACATATTCGACAGCAAGTCCACGACATTATGGAGAAATCAAATGCCAAGTACAAGCAGTGACATGATCAACAACGGGTGCAACACAAGTTTCATGTGGGTGATAAAGTCTGGTTGCATTTGCAAAAGGAATGCCTTACTGGAGCCTATTGGAAACTTAGACCACTTCGATATGGTCCTTACACCATTACCAAGGCTGTGGAAGACAATTCATTTGAGCTTATCATCCCCCC